>SAUE01002967.1:183280-195434 GCA_009724625.1 Deladenus siricidicola | reverse complement strand
TCGTCCTTGTTTATAACGGTATTATTTGCGCTCATCGGCAACAACTGTTCTTCATCTGAATCCTCGTCGGTGCTTATGATATCTTTGTGATTTATAGTTTCTTTGTATATATGTATAACCGTCGCACTTACACAATGTTGACGAGCACGCCGAGGCCGGCGGTTATCGCCATCACTTTCGCGTCGATGTCGTATTGCGCGGTGATCATTCGCTCGATCGCCAAGTATACGAGAATGCCAGTCACCACCCAGATCATGAACACAGAGACGAACGCGCCTACCACTTCTGCAACAATAAAAAATAATCAGTCAAACCAAAATTTTTGTATTTCATTTCCGGAAAATGGGTTAAAATTTTTAAAAATATTTTTATTTTTGAAAAAAAATCAAAAATTTCAAAATTTAAAATTTTTTAAATTTTTGACGATAAATGGCTTCAAATGTGAAGCCATTTATCAAATGAGCTTCAAAGGGGACCTTCAAATCAGCTTCAAAGAGTGTTAAATATTTTTAAAATTTATTTATTGAATTTTTTAATACAAAATTTAGAAACATTTGATCAAAAATTGTCTTAAATTTGCTTTGGTTGGGAAAATTTGTACAAAAAAATTTATTTGCACAAAAAATGTAATTTTTGGCTTCAAACGTGCGTGATTTTTTCAATAATTTTGTATTGAAGTGCACAAAAAAGTCTCACCAGCTCGATACCAGCCGAAACTCATTCGCTGCGAGGCGGGTCGACTCGCTAGGTACAGCGAGAAGAGTGAGATCAGCATGCTCGCCAAATCGGTCAGCTAAAAACCTCCTCAATCAACTGATATGAAATGAATTTATCAGAATTTATAAGTCTCGGATATAACGGGATATAATTTTAGATTTTTTTTTCCGGAGGAGCGCATCCGCTGAGAGACGCCCCCGGAGATGAAAGGACAACGACAAAAGCCCATTTTCAACTTTCATTTTCATTGTTTATGATTTGTTTTGTTTTGTTTTGTTTGAAATACCAACGACCACGCCAATCGGTCAGTGATCAGCAATCGGTCACGGCTGGGCGTAATTTTGAATTACGATATTACGGTGTTTTTGACCCCGTAACTACAAATTACGAAAAGATTCTCGTAATTCCGATTTTTGGTGTAGATATTTTTGACAAAATATTTCTTTACAAAATCCTCCATAATTTCGTGAATTTTTTCAAATTTTTCTCTAGTGAAGCCTTTTTCAGATAAAAAAAAAGTCTTTTGCGCATTTCCAGAAATATTTAAAAAATTTGATATTTTTTTGTTAAATTTTTTCATAGTCAATTACGGCCCTAAATTTGCAAACCAACCAAATGTGCCGCGTCGGTGATAATCGCCAGCGATTGCGCCCAAACGCCGCCGAACACCTCACATATCATGAACACCAGACACACCGCCACCGACAGCCACAGCGCGCGCATCGCTTTGCGCGTCGCAGCGGAAACGCGGCCGCCGCCAGTACCACCGGCGCCGCCGCGTCGGCCGCCACGCTCGCCGGACGAGCCGTTAGCGGCGATAATCTCCTCGTCGTCGCTCTCCTCACCGCCGCCCACATGGCAATGGAAGCGCTCGGAGGTGGTGCGCGTGCGCGGCTCACGCTCCGGCGTGTTCGATAATTGCGCGAAAGACGCCGCGTTAGTGGGCGCTCCTAAATTTTTTGTCAGTGATGAAATTCTTTTCACATAAGTTGAACTAATATTTGGTCACAAACAATGCTGTAGCAACTTAATATGTAAATTGTTCTTTATCGCCTGCCCAACCCGGGCATATACTTGTAGTGGTTGTAGTGTGTGGCTTTAGATGGCATGTATATCTATGTATGTTATGTAAGTGGCAAAACACGTTTGTGTATGTAATGGGCGTTTCTCTTGGGAAACGCCACGTTAGCTGATCAGTGCCGGGATGAACGAATATGCTCCCCATGTGGAAAGCATTACAATCAGATACATTTGGTGTTCAAATTACGACATTATTAATATTTTTCGATATTTTATGTATTACCTGTGTTCTCTTGTACGGTGGACGTCGACGCGGTGCTTTGAGTGTCTACGATTGGCGTCGATGGCGCGACGAGGAGCGCGTCGTTGTGCTGTTCGTTGAGCGCCGCGGACGTGAACAGTCGATGCATGCCGGTGGACGCGCCGCTGCTTTCGCGGGGAGAGTTTGCGCCCTCGCTGTTGTGACTTGAGCCGCTTGGAAACGCGGACATAGCGCTTTTGAAGGACATCCCGCCATAATCGCTGCTGAATGAGGAAAAATTTCAGAATTACCATTATATGTATACAAAAAATAATAAAAATAAAACAAACATTTTTTAATATCTTTTTACAAATTTTCAAAAATAAAAATTTTTTTTTATGAATTTTTAAATTTATTTACTTAGTTATGGTGAAAAACACGGAATTTATAAAAAAATTTTTTGACGTTTTTAAACATTATTTTCAATGCCTCCTCGCCACACGGCACCTCCGCTCTCTCGGGTGGATGAACCCCCTCCTCCCCCCTCCCCCCCCCCCACGTTAAATAAGCCACTGCAGTACAAAAAAATAATTTCTTGGCCCGAAATTGTCAGCATTTAGAAAGTCTAAAAGTCAGTAAGACAGAAAGGATTCGCCTAGGATTCGGCCATTTATATTATTTATTATTACTTTCAAACAGCCTTCAAAAAGTACAAGAAAAAATTCCCACCTTGCCGGCTCACTCGGGATTAGTGAAATCGTCTCGTCGTCGTTTCCCATTCTACAAAAAAAGAAGAAATCTCCACAATTAAAAATTCGAAAAGTTGAAAAATTATAAAAAAAAATTTAAAAAAATAAAAAAAAATTTTCATTAAAAAATAAAAATAAAAATAAAAAAGCCAAAAATTTGTCAATTTTATCGCAATTTACCGAGAACGAAGTGTAAGTATAATATGTGTATAATGTGTATAATATGTATATATGATTTCTGAAATTGAAAATATTTTCAAAAAAAAGAAGAAAAATATAGATAAAAATTGCTTTTTCGCCTTTCGCCGGGTCGAAAATTTCATCGTATTTATCGATACATTTCTCTTCTTATCAGCCAAATTATTTACACACAGATTAGTATTGCGTCTTTTGTGTGTCGTGTGTGTTGTTTTTGTACTCGTGAATTTGCCTATGTGTGTGCGTGTGTGTGTGTAAGTCGTAGATCGATAAGTAGTAGCAGGTCGACCAACCAGCGTAAAATTACCGTAATTTCCTCGTCATGCATTTATCGTAATTTCCGATAGCGTTGTCAGTGAATGGAAAAAGTTTGAACTTTTTTCATGAACGAAAAACTTTTTCCTGGACCAAAGTTCTTGTCGCTGCTGGAAAAGTGTGCAACTTTTGTTTTATTTCTGTGAATCAAACTACCTCTGATTGCTTGTTTTCTTAAAAAATTTAGAAAATGTTACCAATCGGGGGGCAGCATATTAAATTTGCTTTCCATGATATTAAATATCGACTAAGTGCGATTAAGGAACGAGAGAGAGCGCGAGAGGAGAGAGGGGAGAGAGGAGAGAGGAGAGAGAGAGAGAGAGAGAGAGAGAGAGAGAGAGAGAGAGAGAGAGAGAGAGAGAGAGAGNTTTTTTTTTTTTTTTGTGTAAGGTTAAAATTTTATATATTTTTTTTTTACAAATTAAAAGTTTAAAAAGACTTAGATTAGTACCTAATTATTTTTTTTTTATTATTTTCGGGAGTATTTTATTTTTGAAACTGAATTTTTTTGGCAGATTACTTTTTAATTAAAAATTTTTGATTTGTCTTATTTTTTTTTACTTTTATTATCTCACATATATATTATACTCAATCTTGTATTCGATGTATTTAGTTCTCTTAGCATCCGCCACCCCTCCCCCCCCCCTATAAGCTCCAAAAAACTATAATAAAAACCATTTTTCAAATATATGTCCAATTTTTTGCATTTTTTCCAAAATGAACTTGTTAAAAGCAATAATTTCATTGCTTCATACTGTATATACAATAAATGTAATAATTTCTCTTTAGTGGTGTTCGCTTTTTATCACATCCATGGCCGAAAAAGTTGCGGAGAAGAAGTGTGAGGCGGTGGGTGGCGTCGAGTCGTTGCTGCAGACCCACAACGATCTCGTGCTAGCCATTCACAAATCGCTGTTCGACGTCTACGCTAGTGTTCAGTGCAATGTGGTGAGTTGTCGCTTTGCTTTGTTCAGTTTTAAATTGTTATTTTTTAAATTGAAATGAATTTTTTAACAAACTTTTTAATCATTTTCCTCGCCCCATGATACTGTTCTACATATCTAACCATGTAGATAGGATTTTTTGCCTAATTTTGAACATTTTCGATTATAATATCAGCTAAAATTTCTCCAGATGGTAATTGATAGCGGAAGTTTCAAAATGACTGAAAGTTTTGTTAAAGTTTTTATAAAAATTTCAACTATTGTGATCATAAAATCAAAATGATTTTATGATCAGTGATCCCGATTCAGGGGTTTGCCCCCTGGCGAGCATAAAAACACCCGAAAACATATTTAATTTTGTTTTTCTAACTGCTTTTTTGAGGTTTCCCGAAGGGGGAGATTCAAACGTTAAAACCGCATCATAAGAGTATTTGCAGATAACGGTACATTTTGTATTTTTGCTAACTTGTAAGCTTTTCAAAAATGTATATAAATATGTAAATATTTTTAGGAGATATTGACGAAAGAGGTGAAGGAGATCAAAGAGAGCGTTAGCGCCGCTATCGGCGATCAGAAATACTTCTTCGACAAACAGGAGCAAAGACATGCGGCCGAGATCGAGCGCCTCATGGCGCTTATGACGATGAGCGGCGCGTCGTCGTCGCGTCGGATGAAGACGTCTGAGCGCGATAACCGCGTGAACGCGGCGGCAACGAAGGCGGGTACGTCGTCGTCGTCGGCCGGCGGATTTGTGCCTGCGCACGCGACTAAGAAAAACGAGACAAAACCGCCAGCTTCAACGGAAACGCCAAAAATGAACACCGAAAGTGGGGCGAAACCGGCTATCGCGGCGGGAAGCGCGTTTGCGTCATCGACAAACAACGCCGGCGCTCACGCAAAGCCGTTTAGCTCCGCCGGAACGGGTTTTGTGTCATTCAATGCCACCTCGGGCGCCGAGACGAAACCGTTTGCGCCCGCAATTGGCGGTTTTACGTCCTCAACGACGAATGTCGGCAAGGAGACGAAGCAGTTTGGCGCGCCAAAACCCATTATGGAAAGCGTGACGAAACCGCTGTTTTCGACAGGAAGTGGTTTCGCGTCGCCGAAGACAAACGCTGGCGTCGACACGAAAGCGTTCGCCGCGCTGGAAACACCAAAAACCAGCACTGAGAGCGCGACAAAACCGCTCTTTTCGGCGGGAAGTGGTTTTGCGTCGCCTAAGACGAACGCTGACGTCGAGAGAAAAACGGAAATGCTGGCTGGCAGCTTTTTCACGCCATCGGCTGGAATTTCCGATCCGACTGCGGCGGTGAAACCATCGCCGCCGTTGTTTGGCGCCGCTTTCGCGCAGACAAAAGCTAACGCCGCCGCCGGCGAGACGACGAAAGCTGCGGCCGCGCCGCTTGGCAGCTTTTTCACGCCGTCAAAATCGACCACGTCCAAGTCGAATGACGAGAAAAAACGTTGATCCTTTAATCGTTTTGTTTCCTTATATTTTAGCGGATTTTCTGACCAAGATTTAGTGATTATTAGAATGTTGCGTCGAGCCTACAATTTGAAACCTAACCCAAGCCAAGCCCGGCTATTAAACAAACTTAAAAAAGCTTGAGCAGCTCACCGTGACACCACGTCGAACCCGAGCATAGCTGACTGGTTAGTCCAAACACCCCCCCCCCCCCANTTTGCGCTGAGGTGACAAAAAAGTAGCGCCTGCAAAAAAGTACTCCCTCTCATATGCCAATGCCAAAAAATCGCCAGCTTACCGTGAATGTTCCATTTCAGAATCATTATACCAAATTATGCATAAATTATAACAATAAAACTTTGCCAATTTTCCAGAAGAAACGCCCGCCAACGCCGCGAAATTGCCGACGCCTTCGTCTACGACATTCGGCGGCGGCGCCCTCTTCGGCGGCGCCGCATCATCGGGGGCGTCGTTCGCGTCAGTGGCCAGTAAAACGCCAAACTTTAACTTCCTGACGCCGAAGCAAACAACAATTACACCCGACAACAACACCGCCAAGAACAGTATACCGGCGACATCCGTTTTCGGGGATCCCAAAAATTTCCAGGTGTTTAAGCTGATATAATTTCAAAGCTTTCAAATTTTGCCCTTTTTGGAAAAATTGAAACGATTGTAGTTCAATATAGTTTCACGCCTCGAAGGTATGGGCCCCGCCAGCCCTGGCCCAAACCCCCCGCCCCTCCCCTAAACAAATCCTCTCCGCAAGCAACGATTACTTAATTTTAATCCGTCCAAGATGTTGTTTGAGGCGTCTACCGACGCTTTTTCAAAAGCCTAGCCAGGGGCATTCCCCACCGCCAAAACGAAAATCTTAGGGTACAAAGAGAAAAAAATTTGTAATTTTTTGCCCTCATCCGAAACTTTTTACTGGCTATGTACCCTGTAGGATAGAATTAAAAAATCCAGCTATTATATATTCAGATGAAAACTGACAGACGTTTCGAGTTCATTTATAACTAGTTTCTGAATGAAATATGAATGAATTAGGAATTTATTATGAATGAATTAGGAATTTATTAACACCAAGTTTTCCAGATTTTCCAGCAAAAACCGGTCGTATCGCCGGCCGCCGCCGCCAGCGCTGCCGACGCTCGCGGCAATGAGTCGGGCGGCGAGGAGGACGAATTTGTGCCGGATGCGCACTTCGAGCCAGTGATCCCGCTGCCTGCGCTCGTCGAGACGAAGACCGGCGAGGAGGACGAAGAGGTAGTGTGGTTGTTGTTGATGATGAGTTTGTCAATATCGGCGAATTACGGTTGAATTTTGTTGTTGTTGTTGTTGTTGTTGTTGTTAGGGATGCACGTAATTGCGAACAAGGCGCCAAAAGCTTGACTCACTATCTCCATATTGTTTTTCGCCGCACCATGACATATTTTTGAAATTTTTTTACAAGAACATAGAAATTTCCCACTGAACTAATTACAAATAACTTTGCTTTACAATTTTACGAATGTGTAGCAGATAGTATAATAGTAGTATAATATGTAGAAATTTAGGTGCTCTTCGTTTCTCGCTGCAAACTCTATCGCTTCGACCGTGAGACGAAAGAGAACAAGGAGCGTGGAGTCGGCGAGATCAAGGTGAAAATTTATTTTTTTATTTTTAGAATTTTTTTTATTAAATTCAAAAATTCAAACTACCGTATCTCCGAAAAACCAGTTGGCTAATATAAATTTATTTATATTTTTAAACATGGTGTGCCGGCCAATTTCGTCCCCGATTTTGTTTTTGCTATAACTTTTTAAAATTTTTTAACCAATTGCAAAAAATTGTTTTTTTTATTCCATTTATACACAACTCTTTGAGAATCTGATGCGTGTCAGTAACGATAACAAAAAAATAAAAAAGTAAAACACCACAAATTCAGACATTGAAATTTTGATATTATGTATATTTCAAAAAATCTATTTGAAAAAAATATTATGAAAATAGTCAAAAAATAAAAATTCAAACTACCGTATGCCCGGAAAATTAGTTAACCGGCGTCCAAATTTTAGGAGAATTTTTAATAGGGATAAACCTTTCAAAAATGACAAAAAATTAAGGTCGATTTTCTTCTAGAGCTAAATATCAGTCCAAAATTAGCAAAAATATGGTCAATTATCTTTTTTTCTAATTTTTGTGCTGATTTAGATTCTCAAGCACAAACACACCGGCCGCTACCGCTGCCTGATGCGCCGCGACCAGGTGCTGAAGCTGTGCGCCAATTTCTACATTTCGGCGGGCATGAAAATCAGCCCCAAACCCAATCTGCCGACCGTCTACACGTGGGCGTGCAAGGTTTGAGCACTCTTTTTGCTTGAAAATTGTGTTTTTGCTTTAAATCCGAACTGCCCGTAAATCCGAACTCCAACAAAACGTGTGCAAAAAATGCCAAGAGGGTGCGTTTCGGATCCAAAATGAATTCACACGTGCTGTAACTTGCAAAGATTCTTCTTCTTCTCATATATACATAGAATATTGATTTTAGGACTACAGCCAGGACAGTGAATGGTCGGACGAGGTGTTCTGCGCGCGATTCAAGGAGGCGGTGAGCGCCGAGGAGTTCTGCAAAAAGTTCCGCGAGGCGGCCGCCGCGTCACCTTCGGCGACGACGCCATCATCCGGCGCTGCGCAGGCGACCACCGCCACCAACGCCGGCGCACCAGCCGCGCTCGCTGGCGCAAAGAGCAAAACTGAAGGCAAAAAAGGTGGGCATTTATGAAAGAAAAATTTTTCTCTCTATCTCTTTTATCTTCCCTCGTTCTCTCTCTCGTTTTCTCACTCTTTCTCACTGTCTGTCTGTCTCTATTTTTCTCTGTATGTTTGTCTTTCTCCGTCTCTCTCTTCTTTCTTGCTCTCTCTCTCCTTTCTCCCTCTCTCTCCCCCGCTCTGCATCTCTTTCTTTCTCACTCTTTATTTCACTTTCTCTCTTTCTCAAACTATAAAAAATGGCAGTCACACTAAAAGCCCCGGGGAAAGATATTGGCTTACAAATACATTTGAAAATATATATATATATATAAGTATATATAAATATTTTCCAATTTTTTCTTACGGTAGAATGAAATTTGTTCACATCGCTTTCTACGCTAAATACTCATCTTTTGCCACCGTTTACGAAGTTAAATGAAAATATCATACAGAATACTTTACTTTGGTTTTTAATTAAAAAATTATGAATTACACAAAATGTTAAACCATTTTAGCGGAAACGCCCATCGCTGCAGCCCAGCAACCAAAATTTCCGACGACGTTCGGCGGCGGTGCGCTATTCGGTGCGTCGGCGGGCGCGCCGCCGACTTTCGCGTCAGCGGCTAGCAAAATGCCGAATTTCAGTTTTGTCGCGCGCACATGCACGACAACGCCAACAACAGTGGCCACCGCTAGCGGCGGCGGTGCATCGCCATTCCCTTCGGCTAGCAAAACGACGTCCGCGTTCGTCGGAGTCGGGGACGTTAAGAAAGCACAGGCTGTAAGGATTTTTACGTTTAAATTTTTCATTGAGTTGTTAGTCAGAACATATTATACATTACATATGCGTGTGTATGTAGCGTTAGGCGTTAGGCGTAAGTAACATCGTTTAATTTCCAATTCTGATCTCTCAAAAATTTTTCAGAATTGCGGGGCTCAAAAATGGCCAAAATTTTCGGAATTTTTGAATTCATAAATTGGAATTAAAAAAATACAAATGTTTAATGAGCATTCTCTACGCTTATCCTATAATCCTCACCAATCAATCTATTTTTCAAGGACAGCAGCTATGCGGACGACGAGGAAGAGGATGACGACGATGGCGCCGAGGACGACGGCGAGGACGACGACGACGATTACGAGAACGTCAACTACGAGGACGAGGAGGACAAGCTGCTCATCGAGGAGGAGTGCGATTTGACGACGGCGGACGCCTTCGTCTCGCCCATGAAGCAAGTACGACTTCAATAGAAAGTGACCGTGTTGGTGGAATATGGGGAGGGGGAGGGTGGCATGGACAGGGAAGTAAGAGCAATGGGATAGGGAAGAGAGGAAGAAAAGTGGGAGGGGAAAAGTGGTAAGGAGAAGAGAGAGTGAAGCACAACGAAAGACTGACTTTGTATGAATTGCAAAATTTAAAATAAGGAGTTGATGTAGGCCGAACCAAGTCTTAGTCCCTAAATACTTTAAAAAAAGTTAATTACACTTGCGTTTGCTATTTTTGTGATTTCTATTGGCCGAACTTTACTTTATTGTTGGATTTTTGGTTTGAGAACAGAATGTGAATGCTAGCCATATTACGGAATGAGACAAGTCGAATTTTTTTGAGTCACATCGGTAAAACTTTTCTGGGTCAATTTGGTCCTTTATGACATTGAACATATTTGAGCCAAGTCAAACCTTCTTAAATCATATTAGATATTTTTGAGGCAACTCAAACCTTCTTGACTCAAGTTGAACCTTTTGAGTCATGTCGAACTTTCTTGAAATAACTTTTTTACAAAACAAAATATATCAATGTTTACAAAGAGAAATTTTTTGTTCAGAACTCTGCCAACAAAACCGGCCCGGTCAAGTGTACGCTTCGCGTATTCGAAAGCAGTGGCGTCATCTACATGACGTTCACCGACCCGAAGGACCCACAAAATCCGCTCTTCACGCACTATGTCTACAAGCGCTCCAACTACGCGAAGAAGTCAACGGTGAGCGTCGAGTATACCGCGCTGCACAGCACCACCTCCGTCACCAAGCAGGTGACGCTGGCGTTCCTCGACGCCGAGGCGCTGAGCCGATTCACCGGCCATTTCGACGACGTAAGTGACGCTTTTTGAATAGTCAACAACTTGAAATTTTACAATTCATTTCGTCCAAATTTTTGTAACGTAACATTATCTATCTCGACATTAAAGTAAATCAAAAAATTGGAATTATGTGAAAATAAAACAAGGTTTTTTTGGGGGGGGGGGGGCTGCTGTACAAGCCGGCGACAATCGACATTGCCCCGAAGGATATCAAAGAATACAATTTTCATTATAAATTTTGTGAAAACTATAATATTAATCCTATTTAGGGCGTGGCCGTGGCGCAGGAGTTGGACTTTGACGAATCGGAGTAGGCGGACAGCTGCCATTAATTTCTTTCGGCCATTAAATGCAATTCTTCAATGTTAACTCAACTGATATTACTCAAAAAATTGTCTGAAATGTTCTCTCTCTCTCCCCACACCAATGCAATGCATTCATTATTATATGTATTTCTAATAGACTTTTTCACCATATTTATCTACAATCGCCTAGAGCTGTTCCGAAACGTTGCGAGGAGGGATTGCACCAAACGCGATTTCTCGAAGCTCTGAAAAAATCAAAGTTATTAGGATATACCTAATCGAATCCATATAAAATTGAGAATATTAAAAAATTAAAAAAAAAAAAACATATAAATTAAAGCTAGAAAATCTGAATATAGCTAAAAAATTATAGAAATCTGAATTTTTTGCAGTTAAAACAAAAAAAACCTAGCGATAAAATTAACTCAAATACATATAACCAAGCACTCAAAAGTTTTTTAAGCGAGGAATCCGATAACCTTAAAAAATACAAAATCAACCCCTGCACTGATTTTTGAAACTCTGTAACAAATACTTTTTTAGTATTAAAATATATTTCTGTTATTGTCACATGTTTGAGAAAAGTCGTTGATGAAACACTCCCCCATCCCATCCAAATTTCTTTCATTATTTTCAATTATATTTTCTTCACATTTAATTTTTGTGAAACTTTTCTGTTATGTGCGTGTGACGACATTTACGAATTGAAAATAAACTTTTGTAAAACATTATTAGTGTAATGTAAACTACATATGTCCTCGTCCTTTTCCACGTGAATTGACGGGGTGGTAGCTGTACATATTAGTGAATCATCTGTTTGTCGAGGCAACCGTCGCAGGATCAACGCCGAGCGAACACGCTAGCTAGCTCGTGTAACATCAAATTTTTTATTTTCATAAATTTTTTGTTTACGTGTAGACTAACTACAAATTGCAAAAAAAATCCAAAATCCCTGTAAAACCAACGCCGTGAATCAGAAAATGAATCCAAATGAATCCAGATTCATCTGAGGCTCATTTCGACGTTGGTTTTACAGGGATTTTGGAATTGTTTTTGCAATTTCTAATTAGTCTACATGTAAACAAAAAAAATTATTTGAAAACCTGAAAAAAAGGCCGGCATTCCATTTGATCTTGAGAATCCGGATTCATTTGGATTCTTGCGCGGACTCAAATCAAAAAGCACAGCTTGCAAGTTGAGTAGCGGTGTTTTTATGACTGGCTATTTTGTATCTGACCTTACGGAATCTGATTTCTCGATTTGAACAAGTTCGAACAAGTTTATCAGGGTTTTTTCCTCATGCTGAAATCGAGAAATCAAATTCGATTCTGTAAGATTGAATAAAAACAGCCAGTCATAAAAACACCGCTACTCATTCAACAACAT
>SAUE01002967.1:113481-140290 GCA_009724625.1 Deladenus siricidicola | reverse complement strand
GATTTGCAAAATGGATCCGGCATCTTCGAAGTGGATTGGATTTGCAAAGCCGTCCGGCATTCATGTTACAATATTCAAACTCATTCAGCTTTATCATTACTTTTTACTTAATTAATTTTCACGCTAAAATTAATCCATTTCCACTTTAAAATTGTTGCAAATTTCCCTTTCGAGATTGACTTTAATTCCCACATTCGCCCCACAATTATCTCACATTTAAATTTTCTTGCAAAAACCTTTGTGGATGGATTCATTCGCATAAAAAAGGGAGAAAAAAAGGCAAAACCGAAGCAAAACACTCAAAAGTGCAAATTTTCGGTTTATCTTTTCATTTGACCGAATTCTTTTGTTCCAATCTCTCTCCATCTCTAACTCTGTCCAACTCTCTCTCTATCTCTTCATCTCTATCTCGTATATCTCTATCTTTTTCTCTCTCTATCTTTGTCTATCTATTTTTATATTTCTTTTTGATTTCTCTATTTCTATATCTTTCTTCTTTCTCTTTCTCTATCCCTCTCTTTCGCTCTCGAAATTGTTGCATTTGGCGGATTTTTGGTTTTTCATTTATTTATTTTCATTCGTGCTTTCGCCAAAATCTCCCGGACTTTCTAAAATGCGAAAATTTCTCTCTCTCCCGGCTAATTTTTGCTTTCCGCCCCACAATTTTGGCGTGGCGTTCCGCTGATATTTGAATGGCATTCAAATATGCCGCAGTCATTGCCAGCTATTCGGAACGCCCAAAAGTCTGTTGTTAGCGTATATATGTATGTATATGTATATGTACAGAGTATATGTATGTATATATGTATATGTATGTATGAAATAAATTTATGTAATTTCTTTAATAATTAGAATTTTTCATTTGGAAATGTATTTACTTCAATGCTTTTTCATTCATTTCAATTGCGAGAATCTCTCAAAAATAATTTTTAATTATTTATAAAAAACGATTTTAATTATTATTTATAAATTAATTTAAATTATTTCATTAATAATTTAAATTAATTCAAAAAGACAGCGCTTTGACTTGAATCTTCATCTCTGCCTCTCTGTACACTCATTGTCAGTTACACTACTAATTTTTTTTTCTCTAGCACATCTAGCAGATTGCATCACTACTTCAAAAAATTTTTGATTGGCCCAAAAACGTCGACCTTCGGCTATTCTCGAGAACAGAGTAAAAATTTTTTTAATTTTCTGTTTTTTTTGACGCTAAGAGTATTGAGTAATATTTTGGAAGTTACTTTTTTGTGTACGAAATTATTAATTTTATCGTGTTTTTGAATTTTTCATGTATTTGGTGATGTTTTTCGTCTCATTCGGCCAAAGCTCGCGCTCATTTCCTCAAATAACATTTTCAAAAACAACAACAATTCACACAACTAAATTGTTATCGTAATTGCAGATCTGTCGCCAAACAAAAATTGTTATGTGCACACACACACATTATAATCGGATAAATTCAATTTCATGTTTTTCTTAGAAATCCGGCATCGACGAATACGTGTATATGTATTTTGTGGCAAACAGTGATGTCGACTGGAGTTCCAGATAGATGCGCAAATCCGCTTTGCGGATACCGTCGGATACATTCACGTTTGATGCACAATATAAATTTTCTTTGACATGAATCTCAACTTAATGAGGCCGCTAAATTGTTGAATACTCGCGCAAGGGAGCTATTTTTATGCTGCGAAATGTTTGCGAGCTCCATCCCTCTCCCCGCCAACCCAGTTACCTCGCGCGGAGTCGCCTGTTCGCTGATCGTTCTGGAGTTCTAGATATCCTAGTTTTATAGCTATCCAAACGCGAAAGATTACGTAAATACAAAAACAAAAAACATTTTGTACGTTTTGCTGTTTGGATCAATTTTTTTTCTTTTTGGATCAACTTTTTCTCATTGTTCACTAATGTTTTTGTTAGAAATCATTTTGTGATAAATAATGATTTCTGTTCAACTGCTACATGTGTTTGTGTTTGTGTAGCTCAACTGCTAAAGCATTTGGCAGTGTGTTGTGGTTCGATTTCCATCACCGTCAACACCCTTTTACGAACATAATAATTGTTTTTTCGGTAAATTTTTTGTCATATTTGACTTTTTTCTTCTTTTTTTGAATTTTTACCTTATGTGAACAATTTTTTGTCTGATATTTATTGATTTTTTTGTACTTTTTGTAGACATGGATGATTGTTGCCTAAATGGTAGTGGCTTTTGTGTAGCTTCCACATTTATTTCGATTTTTTGGATAATTTTTGTCTTCTTTTCTCGGAATCTTTCTCGTTTCTACACTATGCCCCTTTTTTCTAAAATATAGTTTTTAAATTAAATATAGGAAATATTTCATCAAAAATTGCCACCTTTTTATTCATTTTTTATTTTTTTGTGCCAAACGCGAAAATCTGCAAGATCTTTCGTTAGCAAAATTATAAAGATTGTTTGGTTAAACTTCATACATATGTATGAACAGCACTGTATATACATACGTATGCCCTAGAATCTCAACCAAAAATTTTTTTGCAAATAATATTTTTTCTTACAAATTTTTTATAATAATATAAATTTTGTGAAAACGTTTAGCGGCGATTTTTGCCTTAATGAAAAATTACATTTGTACTTTTTTAACCCATTTTTTGTCCACCCACACACACACACACAATACACAAAAAGTGCACAACAGACACAGGCACACACCACACATACAAGACACACACACAACACACAAAAGCGCACAACACAAAATACATTTACATATTTATTACCAACTGTTTTCAAATGTGTTTGTCGCTCAGTGTGAAATTATCTCATTTGTCGCCGAACAAAAAAAATAAAGAAAAGAATTAGTCCGAAATCATTTTTCATTAATTTATTATTTAGCCGTAGGTAGAGAGAGCAGTAGAACTGGAGAGAGTCGCGAGAAAGAGAGCTGGGAAGAAAGCAAAAAACGGAAAACTTTTCTTTCTTCAAAACGGGCAAAAAAGGACGATTTTTTGTAAATTTTTCTCTCCTCCATTTGTTATTCTTTCTTCCCCCCCTTTTTTTCCTTTCTCTATTTTTGCTTTTGCTTTTCGCGAAGCGAAGTTTGTGTGTGTGTAATCGATCCGTTTTGTGCACTTCGCCAAAATCGCCTTGTTTTTGTTTTGATTTTTCGCTAGCGAATTAGTAAGTAAAATTTTTTTCTTTGCATTCTTTTTTTCGCAAAAATTAATTATCAAAATTTTCGTACCATTCCGAAATTTTTTTTCCATTTTGTTTCAATGTACATATGAATTTCGTTTCAAAAGTAAGAAATTTTTATGCTCTCGTATCAAAGTTATTATCTATTTATTATATTTTGTAGTGAGGGGGGGGGGTGAGATGAGGAGGAGAGAAATTTTCAAAAAGTTAAAGAATATGTGTAAATATTATACGTACGAATATTTTTAGAAATTACGAAATTATTATAAAATTATATTCTTATTATATTTATATACAAAATTATATAAGAATATTTTAAAAAATCATTATACAATGCTACAAAGATTTTTTTGAATTATTATGGTATAAAATTTCGTGTAAGCAAAACTGAATCTAGGGAGAATTTAAGTTTTTGCCAATATAATAAGTGAAATTTTGTGTAATCAAAATTGAACCTAGCAAGAATGTTGAATTATCATGCATCATAAGAAATGGAATTTTGTGTAAGCAAAGTTGAACTTAATAAAAAAATTTTATTTTATCATATGTATATAAAACAATTTAATTTTTTTATGAAGTTTGAAATCTAGCTAGGATGTTCAATGATTCTGTTCGCGTCAGTTACACCCGGCAAAAATACGGTTTTTTTATTTCACATAAAAATTTTCGGATACGCGTTATCCGCAAAATTGATTTTCTTCATTCATTTTTACTTCTTTATGAAAACTTTTATGGCGTAATTACAGTTTTTTTAATGTAATTACAGTTTTAGAACATTACAGTTGTTTATGTAATTACAGTTCTCACACATTACAGTTTTAATGTTTTTAATCATTACAGTTTTAGTGTAATTACAAAATTTAATGTTTTGTTAAAAATGCTTTAATAGCAGTTTTTTAAGTCATTATTTAAAATTTTTGTGGTTGCAAAAGTTGGTCTTGTTTTAGAAAAAAATGTTTTTTTAACTTTTTAATTACAGTTTTTTATATATTTTTTTAATTATTCTTCTTATCACTCATTTCGTAATAAGTTACAAGTGGCCATTTTCAAGCCAAACTTTTATAGTCTTGGTTTAGCAAACATTTTTGAACTCATTTCATTCGCGAAATGTTTGTTTTTGACGTTTTCATAAGAATAAAATTTCAAACAAAAATTAAAATTGTAAAACTTTTTCTACACACACTCATTTATGAAATTATAGTGGATTTGACTTTCTATTTAATTACCAATTACAATTTTTTTGGTATTACGGAAATGCAAATTACTCACATTATTTTACACACACACACACATACGCACATCATTTTGTTACTATTTATTATTGTCATATAATACTTACTGTATCATACGGTGCACAAAGATAAATTTTTGATCTGTTAACGATTGATTCAAACATACATATGTATATGCATGATATGTTTGTATATGTATATGTTTTAGACATCTTTATTTTCTATTTTCGGCATCAATTCACTCAAATAAATAATTGCGAGTTACCGTCACACAACACACTACGATAAAATTACAGTCACTGACGCGAATGCCGGCTGCTGCGGTTCTGCCGCCAACGCAGCAGCAGCCGCCGCAGCCACAGCAGCGAACGTCGCTGCGTCGGCTGGCGCGCTATCGTCTCTCGACGCACCTCAACTCCTACAAAAAGCAAAGGCAGCAAAAAGCGGAGAAGAAAAAGCTAGCGGACGAAGCCGACTCCATCCTCTCGCTTCCCTCCACGTCCGCCGCCAACGGCCAGAGCGTAAGATTTTATTCCAGAATTGTTGGTGGAGGGTTAATCAAATGGAATATAGCAGAGATTATTTGGACACAATACTGTAAAGATTAATTGGATGAAATATAGTAGATATTGACTAGACGAAATGCAGTAAATATTGACTAGGTAAAATGTAGTAGATATTGACTAGATGAAATACAGAAGATATTTAGTAAATGAAATACAGTAGGCATAATTTTTAGGAACGATTAAACGTTCCGATCGAAAAAGTTTTCGAGGAAGCGCAACTTTCGTAAGGATTTTTTTGCATTATTTTGCTTTTTAACAACAACAGTGATTTATAATTATAATTGGTATAGGCTTCGCTTGAACCTCAGCCGCCGCGAGCTGAAGTTTGTGCCGTCAAATTTCGCAGAAAAATTCGATCTCTCTGATACGCTTTTACTCGGTAAATATTTGATGAATTCTATTGCAATTTCGTTTATTCGATTATAAATACAATTTAATCCAGTAGCAATACGCTCTATGTATATATGTGTTGAGAATGTGCTTTTATGTAAATATATGTACATATGTTGAGATATGTATACAAAAGAAACCATATTCTCTATAGACTTTTTTGGGAGTTGCAACATGTATAAAAGTTAAAAAATTCTCTTTCTGGCCCCTGGATAGAACGTCCTTGTGTTATATGCTACAGTACTTAAAATATCACTGAATCATGGACTCGAACTCACTGTAACATACTGGAGTAAAAAGGTTCTAGCAAAGAAAGTTTAAAAACAAGTATACGGTATAGCGGATCAGTTCTACTGTATGCGGATGAGTTCTACCGTATGCGGATCAGTTCCGCCGTATGTCAGTCTCAATCCGTTAAACTAAAATTCAATATTAAAATTTTTATTTTTTAATCCTTTCAAATTCGATAGTTTTGTTATTATATAAAATAATTTTATTTTTTTTAATTATTTTGGTAACAAATTATTTAATAATGGTTATTGCTAACGTTCAAATTATTCAATACTCCTTCTTTGGCTTTTTCAGATTTCAGCCACAACTCGCTGGTCGAGTTGCCCGTGTTCGTCGGCGCGCTCGACCATCTGAAGACGCTGGTGGCACGCGCGAATCGCATAGGGCCGAGCGTTTCGCCAGCTTTCGGCGCGCTCGACGCGCTAACGCACCTTGATCTCAGGTAGATTTCGCTTCAAGCCTGTACAGTTTTGTTGAAATACTGTACAACTTTTTACAACTTTTTGTGATTTTAACTTGAGATTGTGTTTTCGGTCATTGTAATTCAATCTTGTGGCTTTTTACATTAGAAAATTTATGAAGTCAATCATTTCTTTCGTTTAGCGGCAATCATCTAACGCATTTGCCCGACTCACTGTTCGACGGCCTCCGACAACTGAAACTTTTACTTCTCGCCGGCAATCGCCTGCAGACGCTGAATCCAAGAGTCTCGCTTCTCGGCGAATGCCTCGAGGAATTGGTAAATGTTAAAAGATTTGGATCAAAATTAAAAAATGGAGGGAAATTTAAAAAAAATCGAAAATGCCGTTCATCAAAAATCCGTAAATACAAGAACATTTTTCCATTATTCGTAACTCGTAATTTTACGCACATCCCTAACGTTCTTTACAATAATTGAATAAATGTTTTTGTGATTTTAGGACGTTTCTTCCAATTTTTTGTGCTCAATACCGGCGGAGATTGAAATGCTCAAGAATTTGCAAGTGCTCAACTTCGCCGACAATCGCCTAGCCGAATTACCAACGCGTAAGTGTGCTTCGATTAGGATATTTAGTGAAAATTTCTTTATTTTTATATACAAATTACGTCTTAAAAATTTTTATTTACGAATATTTCATTCAAATTTTTTGTTTCTTAAATAAAATATAAATTTATTAAAAATTTTATATACATTTTCATATTTTTTTATAGAAATCAGTGCCTTAGAGCGTCTGGCCGTGCTGAACGTCTCGCGCAATTGTATCACGCATTTGCCCAGCGCGATGTGGCGGCTGTGCGGCACGCGCCGCAGCAATTTCGTCTTCAACGCGGCCGAGAATCCGCTCGTCTCGCCGCCGCTAGCCGTCATTCGAAGGGTTTGTTTGTTTCTTTTGCGGCCAGAAAACATTTTGTGGAAAACGCAGAAAGTTCACAAGGCGTGAACTTTGAACCTAAGCATAGCTTTGACGTGAATCGAATCAATGCAGGACTTCTTGAATTGAATAAAAACAAAATGAATGAGCATATAAGCAATGATTATCAATTCTTTTTTGGGGCTGTAGGTAGTGTGACGGTTATAAAGTCTGTTACTGTTGACGGAAAACGCTGGTTCAATTCCTGTTCACGCAATCTTTTCTTTTGCGATAAGTAATAGTAGTTGTCTTTCATTCTCTACCTAGTCATTATGTAAACATACATGCTGAATTTCTGTTTTTTATAATTTGCAAGGTTTAAAATTCAGTGCTCATTTCGTTTAGGGACGCCATCACATCGGAAAATGGCTACGCAATCTGGCGGCGGATGAGTGCAACAACAACGCAGCCGACTGCAAAGACATCCACGCCTATTTCGACTATCCGCATTGTGAATTTCCGCAACAGCTGCGGCACAGCTGCGGCAAAACGACTGCTAATGCAAAGAAGTCGACGGCGCAAGCCACCGTAACCTCGGCGGCGTCCGATGATAAGCCGACTACTAATGTATTTACAAAGGTTCGGACTACCGTATTTCCCATCCACCGCGACAATTCGACTATTGTACCAGCATCGGCGGCGGTGGCTGGCAAAAACGGCGGTAGTTCGTGGAGTTCACCGTTGTTGATCAACACCACGACGGCTACCGTAGTAACAGCCGCGGGTACGGCCAGTGCCACTACCTTTGTGGGCGGCGGCACGGACTCCGGCTATGCGTCCACGGTAGACGAACAACGGTTTTCGCACGAGGTAAAAACATATTTGCCTAAACTTTACATAATTAGGTTCTCACCCCCCTCCCCCCGGCCCACTTTTTGGTTTTTGAAATGTGGGCTCAAAGTGGTTTCATCAATTGAGTTCAACTTTTTGGTGGGGTAATTATGGATTACGAATTACTACAAAATATTGATAATTACAATTTTTTGGAGTAAGTGTTTACGACTAGTTTACGACACTGACATTTACGACATTTTTGGGCGAAATTTGATTTATGAAATTTTGATGTTCTGAAAATTTGCAATTTACAAAATTTTCGTAGCACCCCTGCTACATATATGACTTATTAAATTATTACGTTAATATTTTTTTAGTTTGCGAACGGCGCGTGCATTCCGCCACAAATTGGCGCGCAGCAGAACGTCGACAGTATGCAGAAGCGAAATCATTCCCTACCGTCTACCGCCGAAAGAGACGATATTCTCGCCTTCGACGTTCACTCCGCGCAGAAGTGCGTAGAGAACGGCCAAAATGAAAAATTCCCCTCACAAATATTCGTCAAAAATGGCGTCAAATTCGCAAATTCCGGTGGCGGCGAAATTTGCGTCGCCAAAATGTTCGACAACAACAAAAATCTCGTTCTCGACGCAAACAACAACAACAACAAAGAAAGTCGGAACAACAACTGTAACGGTAAAGCTATGGTGGTCGAGAATGGACACATTAATCGTCACGCTAACAACAACAACAACAACAATTACGGTATTTACAACAATTACGGTATTACCGCCAATCAACCTACTGGTACCGTAATCAACGCGACCAGAACGTTTAGCAACGCAAAGAACAACAATTTGTTAGGTTTTTGTAACAGTAACACCAACGGCGGCGGCGCCGCGAACGGTACGCTGGCGACGACGATCGCCGCTACCGTACTGTCGCCGCTAGTCGAGAGGAATGAGAGCTCGTGGAGCAGCGCCAATGGCGAACTGCCGCCACCACCACAACCGCCAGTGCCGGCGCTGATTGCGGCGACTACGGTATACAAATTCCAGCCGAGTATGGTGGTCGCTAACGAATTGCCGCTAGAAGCGGCGGCAAATTTGGCATCGAAGCCGGGGAGAACTGAAAAGAGTGGCGAACAATCGGAAGAGATATTGGAATCGCGCCGCGAGCTAGCGCGAACTCGGCTGGATAGCGACGCGTCACGCCTCTGCAAATTGTCGCGCGACCAGACTTTAATTCAGCCGGACGACAAACCGAAGAACGGCCAGGCGCCAGTTGACAACAAAGTCGTGTGTAACGCCAAGTCTCTTCAAAAGCCAACAGCGAACGCAGCAAATCCGCCAAGAGGCCACGACGATACCAAATCTGCGCTCACGCTGCAGAAAGCGGAGGCCGTAGCGTTGGCCGAAGCGCGTAAGCCGACCGCAACCGCGACTAGTGAATTGAGCAATGGAAGCTGTTGCGGAGACGCTTCAGCTGCTACTATTACGCCAAAGGCGGAGGTATTAGCTGTCGCAGAGGATTTGTCGAGAAAAGCTTCAATAAATTCGGGCACGAAATCGACGGCCGTGACGTCCAAATTGTCGATTTCCGCCTCGTCGACGCTTCCGCGAAAGAGAATTGTTGCTGGGGCCGCAGGCGGGACGGGAGCGTCGTCGACGTCGACGTCCACGGAAAATTTGACAAAGCCCAGCCGATCCGCGCAGTCGAGCACGGTGGGATCGGTGGTGAATTTGGCGACCGCTTCAAGAATGGGCAGTAGCATGCGTTTGGCGCCGAGGGCGAGCACAACGGGCGCAGCCGCCAGCCATCTGACAGCTAGACCTACGTCTGCCACAGCTAATTCCACTGCTATCACAGCTAGATCGGTTGCGGGTTCAACAAACGTTACAGCTAAGCCAAAAACGTTGGCAGCAAGTCGTCCAGCTATTGCTCCTAAAACGTCATCAACAGCATTAGCCAAAATAACAACAGGAGCAGCAGAAGCTACAACAGCTAAATCGGCAACCGGTCAACGGCTAACAACAATGCCGGCGAAACGCGTATTAAATCCTGCTGTCAAAGCAGCTTTACCTGCTGCTGCGATGACAAAATCGGCTCTGGCCAACCCGGCAAGACCAGTCAGAGCTGCGGAACAGCAAAAATCGTCGTCAAAATTGGCGCCACAACCGCCCACAAAGTCGGCGGCGGCCGCATCAAAAATGTCGAAATCCGTCGTCGGCCCATCCGCCAAGGCCAAAACACCGGCACCGGCCCCGTCCGCGGCGGCAGCTGCCACAACAACAGCAACAGCGCTTCGAAAGCCGGTCGCCAACGGCATTCGCGCACAGCGCGCCGGCTCCACAGCGCCGCAGACCAACGGCGCGAATGTGGGGGAAAGAAGTTTGGCGCGAAAAACCACTTCGACGCTGAATTTGGCGCCATCATCACGCCAACGAACGGGTACACTCGCGCCAAAGCAGGCGAAACCCAAATAGAGAAAAATATCAATTTGAAATATAAGACAATTATTGTAAAAAAGATTTAACTTTTCCACTTTTTTAGCCTAAAATTTTTCAGAGGATAAATGAGCCAATTTTTGAATATTTGTCCCCCCCCCCTAGACAAAAATTTTTCATTGAATTTATTACAAAAAAATTAAATTTATTAAAAATCTTCAATTTTTGAATTTTCCATAAAAATATTTTAAACTTTTCATGACAAATTTCCAATTTTTGAAAATTTTCACTCGCACCTACCGTCCCCCCCCCCCCAAATAAGGCCGATTCAGAGGGCATAATTTTCACCCACCGCACGCAATCGGGCTGGACTGGGCGCACACCTCACGAGCCGGGCTGTGCTGGGCATGGCCCACATCAAATATCGGACCGGCCCAGCAGCAAATGTGCTCAAGCCAATCATAATTTCACCAAAACGGCTCAAAACTATTGGATAGGTTCAAAATTTGCTCAGAAGATTTTTCTTTTGCTTTTTTCGGGTTTGTTGTGAATGTCGTTTCTCGAAGCTGATATTTTTGCAATAAATTATTTAATAATAAATTGTATTCAAGACGATCCATAGC
Organism: Deladenus siricidicola; assembly: GCA_009724625.1. Lineage (NCBI taxonomy): Eukaryota > Metazoa > Nematoda > Chromadorea > Rhabditida > Sphaerulariidae > Deladenus > Deladenus siricidicola. Next base: position 129,401 of record SAUE01002967.1, on the reverse strand, counting down.
ATCATTTCATCAAATACACACCAAATAAATATTTCACCAATAAATATGAAAAAATTCAAAAATAAAATTTTAAAAATTCTAAAGAGAACGATAGTAAGATGGGAGAAAGTTAAGATAATAATATTTATTGATTTAAATATTCAAATAATTTAGTTAAATAAATAGTAAAGGCTAAATATATAGTAGCAGAGCTAATGCCATATCAGTAAAGGACTTATAACATATATAGTAGCAGAGCTAATGCCATATCAGTACTTATAACATGCCATGAAGGACTTATAACATGCCATGTCTATATAATACTACGACAGCAAAATCAGCAAAAAAAAAGGGCTAATATATCAGCATGAAGCTAATACCATAACAACGAGCAATAAAGATTATATATTAAAAATTCTGTAGCTTTAGCTTGAGTGGCGTGTGGGTTTTCAAGTGATCGTCCACATTTTTTTTGGTGCGACCGCGGTATGTGCAACTCAAGAACGGACACAAATGGCGCTGAAAAGATCTTATCTTCATTAAAAAAGTTTATTAAAAATTTCGTAATTATGTGCAAAAATTATAGAAAATAAATTTTTTTTCTACCGTTTACGTATAATAGGTATGTATAAAGAACAAAAAATTCGTTTAAAATAAAAAATATTTTTTCACAATTAAAATTTTTTATTTTTACAATAAAAAATTTTTATTTCAACTTTTAGCAGTAATCAAAAATTTAATTAAAAAAATCTTTTATGCTGAGTTCAAATCATTATCAGCAATCTCAATTGTTTTTAAATTTTATTCTTGAAATTAATACAAAAAACTAAATTTTTCCCGATTTTTTTCGAAAATTTAAATCAATCCGAAAATGATACCTTGGTACCACCTGTGCATTTTTCTGGATTTTCAAACTGTGACAAGTCGGAAAATAACTTTTTTAACATTTCGAATGAATAATCAGATTCATGATCAGCAGGTGATTTCGAAAACATAAAAAAGTAAGAAATTCTCGGATGGGTAAACATAAAAAGAACAAAATGTATGTTCGGTTTTAAGCGCATAACTCGGATTTAAGCGCATAAATGCTCACATAAACGCGGTTCTTAAGTGCGACCGCCTCGTCGTCCAAATTATTTAGCGTAAATCGTAGAGCATGCTCATTGTCCGAATTTGTCTCATTGCCCTCGACCACTTTCATCGCTTTAATGGCCTCGTCCTCTGGCCACGACCCACCACCATCATTCTCTGGCCATGACCCACCGACCCCGGCCATTGTCCTCCAATACCCAAATACCTCGGCCATTGGCATCGACAAACTGGCTCCGGCCGTTGGCGGAGACATATAGGCTCCGGCCACCGGCCGCAACCCACCGGCATCGGTCATTGGCCTCCACGACTCATGGGCCGCAGCCGTTGGACCAGACCCTTCGGACTCGGTCACTGAATTCCAAGACCCTACAATCATAATCTACAAAATGTCCATATCAAAGAGATGTAACAAAGAGGCACCACAAATAACTGAAATGCGAATTTTGGCGTTTGCAAACTTTGGCGTGAGTTACGGATTTGCAATGGATTTGCGGAATTTTGCATCACAAAATTGCGAGATGCAAAATGCGATGACACCGCGGAATTATGAGATATCGGGGTTGGGGTTGTGCTATTATTTTGAAAATATGATGTGAACTAACCAATCACTCGGGAGCCGCTACAATTAGAATTAGTCTGAGCTGTATAATATTGCAGAAAGACAAAATTCACTTCAAATGTAGCATTTTTATAAAAATTAATCAAAATAAAAAAATTCTAAGTTTTTTTTTACTTGGCCAAATATTTGATTTTTGATAAAATTTATTTTTTCGATTTTCGAAACCTCAGATTCATTTTCGACTCACCATATTCGTCAACTCTTTTTCCGGGACCTTCCAATGGACGATGACCACTATCGATTGGCGAAGTTGCGGGTTTTGGTGTCGCTAAATGTCTTTTTGTATAATATTTTATATGTTTGAAGAAGCTCAAATCTACCTTCTAGCGCATCGATGAAAAAGAAAATAAATAAATAAAATAAAACAATTTTTAGGCCCATTTCAAGGGAAATTTCGAAATTAACTGAAAAATTGAAAACTGAAAGCAGCTAAGAAGCCAGAAAAATGGTAGCTAAGAAATAAAAAATTCCAAAAATGTGTCCACGCTGCTACGTACCATTCAATTTTCCTTTTTTTCGCTTGCTTAGCAGCGTAGTGGGTAGGCAGCGTGGCCAATTGAATCCATCCACGCGGCTCTGATCGCATAATCCAATTGTTTCTGTAACTTCCTCGACTGAAACTCTACTCCACCACTACATTACCATCAGCGCTGATTAGCAACAATAATCATGTTTGCCCAGAAAATGTTTTGTTTTATTTCTTCGCCGGTTGCGTAAATCATCGCAAAGAAATGCGAAAATAGTATTGCAAGCGCAACGAAACACACATTGATACACACACACACACACACACACACACACACACACACACACACACACAACAGCACGAACATTAACAGTATGCTACAGTGTGCGTCAGGCAAAATTCATTAGCCAAGCAGCGTGGTGGGTACGCAGCGTAGCCAATCTAATCCATGTACGCGTCTGCAAATTCTATAACATAATACTCACAAGGCATATGTAGATTTATTTATGAGTCTTTTTTTTTATTTGTTTTTTATTGATTTATTTATTTGTCTATATTAATTTTTTGTCTAATTATTATTTTTTTTACAGATAATTTTTATAAGCTATAATAATATTTTATTACAACAACATTTTTATGCCATAATCTATATTGGTTTTATTGACAATTATTCAATTCAACGACCGCCATCGCCGCTAGCATCGTGAACTGCTTTGTCTCGGTGTTGGGACATTTCGGGATTGCCATTTCGGGATTGGACATTTCGGGACAGACATTTCGGGATTGGACATTTTGGGACGACATTTCGGGATTGGACATTTCGGGATTATAACTTTTTTTTCAAATTTATTAAAAATTTTTAAAAATCGGTGAATGTCACCAACTAACCAAGCATCATCAAAAGGGTAATTTATAGGGGAAAAGGGAATTTTCCAAAAAAGCAAACTTTCCATTTCCAAACCATTGCCCTCACCACCAGTAGCAAGGCTATGCGGAGCGTTGAGCCAGGCTACTTGCCGAGTCCATTTTTTTCTGAAATTTCTTATGTGACTTTTTTATGATGTCTTGCATTGTTTCCATCTTAAAACAAAAAAATCTGAAAAATTGAAATTATACCTTGGTTTCCTCTGTGGTTTTTTTAGAACTTTGGTTGGTTCAATCTATATACTTGCGGGCGAGTAAAGTCCGGTGAAAAATTCTTTCAGATTCGAAATCAGCACATCAGATAGAACTAGAACAAGGTATGAAACCTGCAAAAAATTTTGAAAGAAAATGAAATGTATAATCCCGAAATGTCGTCCCGAAATGTCCAATCCCGAAATGTCAATCCCGAAATGTCGTCCCGAAATGTCCGATCCCGAAATGTCTGTCCCGAAATGTCCGATCCCGAAATGGCAATCCCGAAATGTCGCATCACCTTTGTCTCCACTGGCATCGTGGACGTAGGGCTCGGCCGTATCGCCACTCTGCTTCATCACCGCTGGCATCGTGCTTATCAGAGCCGTCATCCTCCTCCGCAGCGCCAGCGCCACTAATTTTTGTGAGGTTTGAAAAGGTTTACGGCGTAAATCGTGCTTTGGAAAATTTTGTTAGCGCTTACCGCCGAGGAAAAGGAATGCCACAAGAAGAGTAAGTGAAATTTTTGCCATTGGAATAATCTGGAATGTAATATATAAATGTTATGTCTGAAACACAGGTGATGCGGTTTTGCGGCTTTTTTGAGGAAAAATTTTCAATTTGCGCAAATTTTTCGCAAATTTTGAAAAAATCAGAAACAGTTAGTTTTTCAAATAGCGGAGATATCAGTAAACAAATTCTCCAATACTTTTTTTAATGCTTTGTAAAAAAATTGCGGTTTGCGCTTTTGCGGCCTTTTTGGGCAAAAATTTGCGATTTGCGAAAATAAAAATTTATCTGAGATTTGCGATTTTCGTAAATGAAATTCATTTGCGGCCCACCCCTGGTTAAATGTAAATCTTAAAAATTATTAACATAAAATGGTTTACCCAACTATGATTTCAAAATTCCGAATATTACAAAAAAAATCCTACCTATTTTTTTCAACACTTGAATATACAAAAATCGGAATATGAAAGTGAATATGAAATCTGAATTAAAATAAATTTATATACCAAAATATTTTGGTGTAACTCTGGTTTGAAAAACAAAATTTTAGCGTGCCTATGCACGTCAAAACAGGTAGCCAATCATGTTATTGCAGAAAAAAAAATTGTTCAAATATTTTTCTTCGGTTTTTTAAACTCCGAAAAAGCAAACAAAAATATCTGGCTTATAAGATCTTTGAAGAATGGGATTCAAGCAGCGCAGACTGAGGAGCTTACATTTATAGAGTTATTTATCATTAAAAATTATTTGAAACTACCATATCATTTATCCATTTCCATATAACACCAAAGTTGTATTCGGTAAATACCTGACCCCATCAAAGACTATCGCTTCTGGACCAGTATTACCCATGTCATCAGTGTTCTTACTCACGTCCTCACGTTCTTACCCACGTCCTTGGTGTTCTTACCCACGTCCTCACAGTTCAGATTTTTTTTACATTTTCATTTCCGACTTTGGCTTTATTTTATATTGCAAGGGAAATGTAAATCTCTCAACGGATTCCTTTTTAATCCATATTCAAATTGTTTTTAATTTAGAAAGATGTTTCACTTATTTCACTTACTCTTCTTGTGGCATTCCTTTTCCTCGGCGGTAAGCGCTAACAAAATTTTCCAAAGCACGATTTACGCCGTAAACCTTTTCAAACCTCACAAAAATTAGTGGCGCTGGCGCTGCGGAGGAGGATCACGGCTCTGATAAGCACGATGCCAGCGGTGATGAAGCAGAGCCCTACGTCCACGACGCCAGTGGCGATACGGCCGAGCCCTACGTCCAGGATGCCAGTGGAGACAAAGCAGAACCGTACGTTCACGATGCTAGCGGCGATGGCGGTCGTTGAATTGAAAAATTGTCAATAAAACCAATATAGATTATGGCATAAAAATGTTGTTGTAATAAAATATTATTATAGCTTATAAAAATTATCTGTAAAAATTAATGCAAGTTAATATAGACAAAAAAATTAATATAGACAAAAAAAAACAAAAAAATAATTTGTGTGCCAGCTGCTGAGAATGGCACTGAACACACACGTGCTTGGGACGAGGTGAAGGCATAAATATTCATAAAATTCGTCAATGTATTAAGGCCGAAGGAGGCTAGTGTGCGCAATTGTTATATTTCTTTGCTCTGGGCGGAATTTGCAATCTTTTATAACATTTGTTTGTAGTATTGATTTTGAGTTAAGTTTTGTTATTTGAAATTATTAGGCCTAGCGTTAGAAAATTTGACAAACTTTACTTCCCCCCCAAAAAAAACAACCAAGAACAAATTACTTAATTTCTTAAAAAACGGCTGTTGCAGCAATGAAAATATTTAAAAATCAAATTCCCACCGTAATTGACAGCATTTTTAAAAATTTAAAAGGTCTACCAAAACTCTGTACCAATTTTTTTGATCATTTACAAGAATTTCTATTTTGACAAAATGCCCTAATAGTTTATGATTCATTGTTTTTTTCAAGTTTCAAAAAAATGTTAAAAATATTTTTTGGTTTTTGACACGTGTGTGTTACTATTTAATTTATCGCAAATTGAATTTCAAATAAAATTATCGACACAATTAAATTCAAAAAATGTAAATAAGTTCAAAGTAAATTCAAATAGGCGAAAAGGTGAGGGGGATAAACTGAAAGAGTGCAAAAGGTAGAGATCAAAAGAAAGAAAAGAAAAAAATGCGAGAGAGATAAAACGATAAAAAGAGAGAGAGCGAGAGAGATAGAACGATAGACATAGAGAGAGCGAAAGAGAGAAAGAGAGCGACAGAGAGAGAGAGAGCGAGAGAGAGAGAGAGGGCGAGAGAGAAACTTTTTTTAAATAAACTCAATATTTTTTTTAAATGTTTTCTCCGTTAAATTTAATTTTGCGCCTTTTATTAAAATTCAATTAAAAATTAAAACAAATTTTATTCAACAATTTTCTAGCGAAGTTTCCGTTGCTTTCATAACAATTTGCTTTCGTAACCAAAGAACGTCAGCATATTATATATTAGAAAAGTATTATAAATATATGAAACAAGTATTATACAGAATTCAAAAAGTATTATAATTCTCAGAGTTCACTAACTAAACTCCTGAAATTCTTCAAAATCAAGATCGGTTCAGCGGCTGAAGAGTTATTCCTGATCAAAAAAAANGAAATGAAGCGAACGCTTTTTATGTATATATATGAGACCAGAAGATGCTCTGCCCCATTCGCCACAATGACCGATTGTGGCGTGTTAGTGAGACTAGCGGAAAAAGTCTGCTTCCTCAGCCGTGCGGCGGTTCATCGCCATAAAAAGGCATAGTCATAATTGAATGAAAAACAACATCAACTTTCACCAGCAAGCAGCTGGTGACAGCGTGGCCTAATGGCTCCAGGCGGCACCATTTTACAGTTGCTCGTCAAATCGTTTCTCTGCCTTGTTCAAAAAAGGACAGTCAGCCGTGTACTGTCACATCTTTCTACTGCCAATTCTCTCGCACCGCAACTCGCACATACTTCCGTTCCAATGTTCTGAGAAGACATTTTCCGCTAATCTCACTTACACGCAACAATCGTACATTGCCCTGTAGGGGGCAGCGAATTTTCCATTATTATATTATTTTATATTACATATATTATCGTCAACTATGATTTCTGTTTTTCAATCTTTGATTTTTTCAAATCTATGATTTCTGTTTTCCAAATTCAGCTTCTACAGGTACGGATAACTCTGTAGCTACACGACTGAATCGCGATTTAATTTTTATTTACAATTATTAAATTATTTTTCTCCATACAGAATTTATCGTAGTCACATCGAGAGTCATTTTACAGTTAGACTAACACACTGAATGGCATTCGTCGATCACGGCTGGGCGTCAACGGCAGCGGTGCCGACCGCTGCCGGCGCCGCCACCACCGACGAAATCAACATTCTGCCGTGGGGACTGCGGCGTTGGTACTACCCGAACGCGCTACTCACCACTACGTTGGCGCTGGCGCTGAACGCGGCGCTCATCTGGCTGTTGTGTACGGAGCGCAGTAAAACACTCGGCGCCTACAAGCGTGTACTCCTTCAAAACTGCGCTGTCGACGTGGTGGCCAGCGTTGCGGCTTTCGCGTCCGGATATGTAATTGTTATGGGAAATAATTCTCTTTATTGAGTGTTGTCGTCACCGAGAGTGTGGGGAGGGGGGCTGAGTGGTGAGTGAGTGTGAGGAAAATGAATTTGAGCAGATTCTTAAAATGGAAAAATAAAAAACATTTTTTTTTCAATAATGAAAATTGCGAAATGTCAGTTTTTGAAGTCGAATTTGTGAAATTAAATGAAATTGAAATGTCTACATGATTAATTGAATTAAATTGAGCCTAAAAGCCTAAAGAAGTATTTTTTTCAGACAAAAATTCGCCGCTTTACTAAAACATTTTATTTTTACGTTTTGTTTCGTCTAATATACACATACGTCACACACAATAAATTGCTGGGACTAAATACATAGACGGGGCCTAAAAATAGTAGCAATTAGTGCTTTCAGCAATACGAGTTTGTCGGCGGTCGACTTGTCTCTGTCGTGAGCGGACCGCTAGCTCGCCTGCCGCTAGCGTGGCACTTCGCGGTGACGATTGTCTATGTGGCGCCGACTAGCGCGGCTTGCATGGTGCCGGCGATTTTCTTCTACTTTCGCCATCAACTCATCACCAAGTGCTTACTATAGTCATTAGGGACGTAGCCGGAGTCATACCCAATACTTTCCCCTCACGAACCGGGTGGGAAGAGTGGTCTATGACTCCGCTCATATTCTCCTTTGCGTCAGATTAGTATTCATTTTTTGGGATTATTCAGAGGCCGCGTTTTGTCCAATATCGCGTTGGCGAGCGTTTTCTCAGCCACGTTGGCGTGGGCGACGGTGCAGGGCATTTTGCTCACCGTAGCGGCAGCGCGCAATCACGACGAGGTTGGCGGCGACGTATGTCGACGACTTTTGGGCAGCTTTGCCGTGTGGACGACTGGGGACGTGACAACCTGCTTTGTGACAAAAGAGGTATTTTATTCGATTGGTCGGTCAGTTAGTTTTTCGACGCTTTCAATTTTATTTCTTCGAGCTATTTATTTGTATTCTTCTAGGTAAAAAGAATTAGAAAAAATAGGAGGAAGAGAGAAAAAGCGAGAAAGAGAGATTTAGATAGACAGAGTGTGTTCGAGAGAGAGAGAAAGAGCGAACAAGAGAGGGAAAAAGAGAGATTGAGATAGAGAGAATGAGAGAGAGAGAAAGGGCGAGAGAGAGGGAGGGAGAGAGAGTGAGAGAGAAAGAGAAAGGGAGAGAGAGGGAAAGAGAGAAAGAGAGAGAAAACACTACTAACTTAAATTTTATAGAGTGACATATTCTTGCGGACATATTTCACACTAGCATTCATCAACGACTGCGCCTTCTGCGCACTAATCAGCTACTGTACGTTCGCTACTGTAAGACATTTGGGAAAAGCCGGCTATTCCGAGCGAATGATGACGCTGCAGAAACAACTCAATCGAATGCTGGCTTGCCAGGTATTAAATTTGGAGTATTTTTATGTATTTGTTTTCGCAAGCCAAAAACAACTGTATGATATGTATATTTAAATGTGCACTTAATATTAGATATAAGAAATCCTAATGATTTCTTCGCTCTGGCGTTGTGATAGTGTAGGTGTGTGTTAGGTGATGGAATTTTTGTCCATTTTTTTCGTAAATTTTAGATACTCATACCACTGTTCACGACCATCATTCCGGTCACTACCATGGCCATGTTCGCCGCCTTCCAAATCACCGTACCTGGCGCGGGCATCACGGCCACGATGGCGTATGCATGGCTACCATTGGCGAGTCCACTGACGACCATCTACTTTGTGACGAATTTCCGCCGCAAGATGGCGCGACTTTTGTGTGTGCGACCGGTGCGCGCCATTTTCCCGCACCGCTTCGCCGTCGACGCGACAACCAGCAACAACACGGCGGCCGGCGGCGGTGGCGACACGACGCTCCACAAAAGCGCCACGGGCACGATCATTTGATCAAATGTGGGAAAACTACGTATTGCAAGTGAATTTGGATTGAAAATTTCAATTGTACCGAAGCCAATTGCGGCATTATGTACATCATTTCATCGTACTGTAGCTTATCAGCAGTGATTGGAAAAAGTTCATGGAAAAAATTCACTTCGTGAACTCGGTTCATGAATCAAAAGTTCTTATTAAAGCGATCTTTTTTCGGTTCACGAAAAAAAGTTCATGTTATAACGAACTTTTTTCCGGTTCATATTTCCAGTTTAACACAACCATGTTTCGAAAAAAAAGCTCTCGAAAGAAGCGAAAACTTTTTTTAATTACTACAAAAATAATTCTTTTACAACAAAAATTAGGACTAGCGCTGGGCGTCAGAACAATAGCTAAAGTGACAAAAAGATGAAAAAAACACTTTTTATATAAGCCATAAGCCACGCCCACTCCATTTCAAATTTGATTTGAAAAAATGCGCGCATAAAAGGAAGCATTTTTTGATTTGTTCCTCACTTTTACCTGTTGTTCTGATCAGGCGCGTGTCCTAATTTTTTCATGAAAAAATGCTATTTTTGGAAAAATGAAAAAAGTTCTCCTGTCTTCGCGAACTTTTTTTCTAAACATGAAAAAAGTTCGCGTTTACACGAACTTATAAAAAGAACCGGAAAAAAGTTCAGTTGATGAACTTTTTCCAATCACTGCTTATCAGTTTTACTGTAGTATATCGATATTATGTTTGTTTGATGCAGAGAAACGTTGACCTTCAAACGCACATACATATGTATATAGAATGAATTTAAATAAGTGTAAAAATTTAATTAAACTGAAAAAGCACTAATAAGTTTAAAATTTTTTAAATTTGGTTCTACAGAATTTACTAAATGTTGTGCGAAAAGACCACACAAATAATTTATGAAATAAAAAAATAAATAAGCTTTATATTGGGGCAAAAAAAAGTAAAGCAGAAAACTCTCGTTTTGCGTCTATTGATGGAGGGACGAAAGTGGAGCAGCTTGATCCGTTGGACTTGTATATTTAAAAATTTCGTTATTGCGCTGCAATTTGACGTTTAAAGCAAAATTCCCGGAGATTTATTTTATTTACGTAAAACGCAACAAAGTAACAATAACTATAGTAAATAAATAACAAAGAACAAAATAATTAACGCTTTTCTTCAAGATCGCTTTTCTTTGGCGCTATTCAGATTGGTTTTTGTTTCAGTCACGGACTTTACCACCAAGAAATATGGTGAGATCCACCATCATTTTCATCCCCAATCTGTTCATTATTGCTATTTGTTCATCATTTTCCACACAAAAAATCATCATAATTTCATCCCACTTTACTCTACTGCATCTCTCTCTCTCTCTTGGTTTGTTGTATCTATTGCCGGTGAAAGGCCGGCTTTCAGCCATTCTTATACATACCACAACATCATGATGTGCTCAAGAACGCATAACAAAATATCGATTATATGGTTTTTTTTGTTGACACATATTTCGTTCATCATTCTTCACACAAGTAATCAATGGATTTCGTCTACGTCGACCGGAAATTCACATATTTTTTGGCTTTTTTTCTATGGATTGTTTGCTTTTTTGTGTATATTTGTCGAACAAATTTGATTAAACACAAGCAAATGAACTGGATTCAGATTATTTGTGTTTTCTCTCTTTCATAACATCACTTCGACAAAACTTTAACACTCGACTTTTGGCCGTTTTTCACATTTTCTATGGGATACGTCACAGTTGCTTCACTTTTTCCTAACAGTATAAACGTTCGCAATTTTCAAAGAGATTTTCATTTCGAATTCAACATTTCGAGATGAGCCGAAGAATTGTTTTAATTTCTTTTTTTATTTTCGTTTTCATTAATGCGCTGAAAGGTAATTTTTCGTTTTTTGTTACCCACTTAAATTTTTATAATTGAATCTGTAAAATACATGGTGGTACACCCCCCCCCCCTTATTCGCCGAGAGACAGTTGTTCGTTAAAGATGATTCGCCGAATTTGTTTTCATATGTACCAGGGGTGAGCCGCAAATAAATTTCATTTGCGAAAACCGCGAAATCGAAAATTTTTGCTCAAAAAAGCCGCCGCAAAATCGCAAACCACCAATTTTTTTTTTGTTTTTATAAAAAATCATATTGGAAAATTCATTTACTGACATCTCCGCAATAGGATCATTTAACACAACGTTATGTCAAATTGTAAAAAAAATATTGAAAAATTGATTGTTTCCTATTTTTCTAAATTTGCGAAAATTAGCCGATTTTTCTCAAATTGCAAATCGCAAACCGCAAATGTCTTTTGAGAGCAAAACGCTGCGCAAATCGCGGCTTTGGCTCAAACATCTTCAGCGCCATCCACGCCGTCAGCAGCAACAACAACAAATCACACCCCAACCGCGAACGAGGAATACCAATGCCGCTTCTGTAACGAAAAACCCTATTCCAGTATGCAGGGGCTCTATGCCCATGAGCACTTTGAGCACTTAGGCTATTATGTGTGGTGCACCGCCTGCAAGGAGGAATTCAAATGGTACCAACAGTGCTACAATCACCGCGACAAAGTGAATTGCGGCGGAAAGTGCACAGTGCTTCGCAGGGAGGGTGCTATAACGCCTCCTGTCATTTGGCCATCGCAAAAGGCGAAGAAGAAACCGAAGCCACATGTACCAAAGATCTACTGCGTATACTGCGGCGACCGCCGCACCAACACAAATCGGCGCGCACACGAGCGCATTGATCACGAAGGCCTCCGCTCAGTTTGCAGCAATTGTAGAAGCGCATTCAAAACGCGCCAGTCATGCCACTCTCACATGAATGCGCCACCGTCACCTACGTGCCGCGAGAAGGGCGGGGCTTGTGTAACGCGCACCATTGAGGGCTTTACGCCGCCACGTCCGCGATACAACGGTTACACTGGTGTTCTTTTGAGCGAAGAAAATGGTGTCGAGGCTTTTGGCGCGGCGAGCGGGACAGATGTTTTGGCCAACGAAAACTCGGCCACTGGTACAGCTGTTGTGGCCAGTGGCTCGACTCTCTCCGTGAACGCGGCCAGCGGGAGCGCGGAAAGTGGGGACACAACCAGTTGGACTACGGCCAGTGGGAGCGTGGAAAGTGAGGTCGCGGGAGGTTGGCTCGCGGCCAGTGAGGTTGCGGCCAGTGGTAGCGATGCGGACGTACATTTTCCGCAACTTCCCTACGATAATTTGGCTGGGTACGATGAATGCCGGATCCGCGATTATGTGAGCTTTTGCGAATTATGTCCGTGTGATTTGTGTTCTAACTTTCATTCATTTCCTATCCAAACTCAAAAAAATAATGTCTTTTGCGTGCAAAAACGAATGCAAAGTGTTTTGATCTTGGAGATTAATTTTGCATTTTGCGGCCAAACAAAAGCTACCCGTGGTAATTCCTAATGTCGTTTCGATGAATCTTTAGATCTGGAGCCAAAATTTATGGTTAGAATTTTGTAGTTAAAAAAACAACAACTTAATGTTAGCTAGTTCCACTACGCAACCAAGAGATTGTTTTCAATAACAAAAGAATTGTGTATTATGTAAAAATATTTTTCAAAATGACGCCAAACCAAGTTTCAGCCATTCATATGCGAGTATTGCTTTCGCGGCAGCGACACCGCCGACGAGCACAATCGTCATTTGATCGGCGAACATTTTGACCGTCTGATAGGAGAGGACGTTTAAGTTAAATATCTCATTTACATAACGCCTTTATCTATCCAAATATTTGAATATCTCTCGGTTTTTTGTTTCCTTTTGGTCAAAACATATGGCTGGTCAAAACATATTTGTTTAGTGTGAATTTAAAAGAGTTTGTAACAAATCCTCTGCCGTTCGGAAAGTATCAATTATTTAAAATTTGTATTTTGTATTAATGTCGATAAAAATAAAGTGATATACATAGTACAGTGTTATAGCGGGATAAATAGTAATTTATGTCCTGTGGTTATTTAGTGTTCGTGTAGCTCAACTGGTAGAGTTGCCCGATTGGTGATGGTTGTGGGTTCGAATTCCCTTTTCCGCAGACATAACATTTGGCGATCAGAGTGAGATAACCGCACCAAGTTGTGATAATTTCTCGCAGGTAGAAAAAAGGCTGGAGTTTTTGAGGGTTCGCGTGAAGTCCAGTGTCAGTCGGAAATTAACCACACCTGGCAATTGGCAGCGCTGCCAGTAAGACTAGGGCGTGATTTGGACCTCGTACTGAGGTCACCCGTAAGATTAATCAGTCCTGACATATTTGTAAATATTTTGAAAATTGAAAAATTCAAACTACCGTATATCGAGAACCAGTTGGCCACATGAGCTCAAATTTATGGAGGATTCGAAAATGAATTTCTTGTGGAAACACTGCTAAAGATATATTTCACCATTATTATACTCAATTTTGATTCCCCAAGTAAAAGGTTTAATTACCCAAGTAAAAGTTTAGTTGATGGCGATTCTTCGACCGATTCTAATAACAGCCACCCTATTCGGTTGCGTTTGTCTAACCGGCGGACTGTTGTATTTATCTAGCCGGCAATTCTTTAGTCCTCCCGATGATTGTGCATCGCCGAAGGAATGCCCGCTGAAGAGTTTTGATGACTTGATCTCCTTCAATAGCAGTGGTACACGGCACTGCCCACGGTGGAGGAAGTACGAGAAATGCAAATAAAATGATTCATGACATGTTTTGTTAGCTGATCCGAACACTTTTCTCTTACGACACTTTCGAGCATTACGACAGACGAAATTCTTTCGCAATTTCCGTTGTTGGCGAAATCCGTAACACTCACGGTGATATCGGTGAGTCGAGGAAACTTTTATCTCCAAGCGTTAATTGTGGGAAAATAAAAATATTTAAATTTTGGCACTTCAAAAAAAAATATATATATGTAAATAATCAAAATATTTACATATATTTTAAATACTTTGAGACACGCGATGGCTAGCCGATTTGATATACATATGTACATACTATATTTATTCATTTTTTCTCGATATTTCTTTAAACATATTTCGACGAAATTCGACTAAACACAATGAAGTCATTGGGTAAATATTGTACGTACACACGTAAATTATTTTTCTATTTTTTTCTCTCTATTTGACTTGTGTACGTGTAGAATAACAAAATTTCACTATCGACTTTTGACCGCTTTTTTTTACCGTTTTTGAATTTTCCACAGCTACAGTTAGTTCGTTCCGCATTATTCTTGACGGTATAAATATTCTCAAACAGCAAAGTGATTTTCAAATTTTCATTTCGTTTCGCCATTTTCCACATTTTGTCGAGATCGGCCAGAAAATTGTTTTATTTCATTCATTTTGAATCTTTTTTGATTCATTCACTGGAAGGTAAATCTTGGATTCTTTTTTTTTTTAATTTTGTAAAGCTATTGAACGGTGACCCGACATTTGCGAACGACATTTACGGACAAAATAATTATATTTAAAAATTTTTTTATAAAAAACGAATTGTCAAAATTGCCAAAAGTCAAAATTGCGAGTTAATTTGTTTGTTGTGTATGATCCTTCTTACCCCACCCCGAATTGCACACGTATTAGGGCGTCGCTACAAGCCACCCCCAGCGAAAATGTCAAAAACAGCACAAAAGCATTTTTTATTCGCATTCCCGTGCCGGAAAACCTTAAAAAACAACCCAAAAATTTTTTTTGGATGTGGTAACCCACAAAAACCGAAAACTTTTTATTAATAAAAAAAATTTATTTAAAAATTATTTTGTCCGCAAATGTCAATGTGGCGATTGAACCTGTAAAAGAAGTTCTTTGTTCGTGCACAAATTATTATAATTAATAAACTGTTATCAGCTTTTGAGCTTTAGCACTTGCGAAGGCTATAAAACATGTATGTATGTATAAGGGAACACGAACACGAAAAAGACGTTTCTTGCCATATGTTTCGATTAAAAATTTGCATTTTTTTCGAATTTTTTGACTAAAAAAATTTCAATTGGCTTGAAAATGTTATAAAAAAATTCGATGAAAAAATTTTTTCTGTAAAAATTTATGAAAATTTATGAAAATTGGCCGATTTTTCGTAAATCGTTAATTTTGGGCTAAAAAAGCCGTCAATACGTAAATCGTAAATCGTAAATATTAGCACCCCTGATATGTATCAGGGTTGGGCGGAATTCCGACAATTTTTGGCCTCGGAATTCCATATTACGAATTCCGTATTACGAATTCCGAAATTTGGGCTATTCCGAGCCGGAATTCGGAAGTTGTTGGACTAGTAAACGGAGCATGACAATTTTGAAAAATTGCTTTACTTGCATCATAATCCGCAACTTCTGTGAAATTGATTATTCCACATTTATTTGTTTGTCTTGCTTTCTCTACTTCTATACTTTCTATGGCTTGCTTTCTCTACTTTGTTTTTTTTTTTTTTTTTTTTGTTGACACGAAAAATTTCTATTATATAATATTTTGCTTCGATTGAATAATAGCTTGCGATTTTTTTTGTTTTTGGCTAACTTCCAGTGGATGCTATTTGAAGACTTGAAGCCACAATGCTCTGGAAATAAATCCAATTGGAACATAGTTTTAATCAAATCAAACGTTATTTATTTATTTAACAAATAATTATAATGGTTACGTCCAATTT
>SAUE01002967.1:43077-57368 GCA_009724625.1 Deladenus siricidicola | reverse complement strand
CATAGATTTATGATTAAATTTTTCTACTTTTTGGTTGCGTTCACTTTTAATTTTTTTTTTGAAAATATTGCGCCGAAGACCAGTATTAAAAAATGGTAGCTATTGAATGAATTGGCCGCGCTCCCACTCCCCTTATTATTTTTTTGCATTTCAAAAAATTTCCGGGTCCAACCGGGCAGGCCCGACCCGCAAGTTTTGGGCCCGGCCCCGCTCGTGAGCCATACTTAGCAAAAATATTGAATAAAACTGTTAAATGAGATAAAAAAAAAGGAAAATTAATATTTTATTCTCAAAATTTTCCATGGTTAATCTAAAAGCGGAAGCTCCTTGTGAATTTCCTTATTATGGCGCTCGAGGCCGGCTTCGTCGAAAATGCCGAAGATGCCTTCACCGCAATAACGACAATAGTAAGGCTGAAACATTTGCTTTTGGTTAAAAAATATTTTTAAGAAAGAACTTCTTTTTAAAAGAAAATTGTGTTGGGCATTGCTTAATTTTCTACATCGGCCTTTAGCATCTGTACGTCTATTAAGGTACGAAATAAAGCATATGTACACTACATAGTTCTTGATTCTTAAATCAATTGTTCTAGAATTTTTCATTTGGCTGAATTTTCAATGATCAAAATAAAAAACAATTTCCAAAAAAATTTATGGAGAATGATCAGCATTGCTTTACACATGCAATGTATTTGCATTATATATATTGCATATAGTTTAAATTGTAATTATTGAAATATTTGAAAGTTAAATGGTTTAAAAGGTGTTATAACCTAAATATGTATGTAAAGCACACAGCGTTAATTGCATATAAACTTACAAAATGGGCGCTCAGCGTTGCGGAGTTTTGCACCGGGTGACCGGGGTTTAATTGCGGTGCATTGGCCGCGCTGCCACTCCCCACGACTCCCGAACCACTGGCCACGGCGTTTCGTTCACCGGCAGCGGGTATTGATGAGCTGAGCGCCATTTTTCCGTTGGTCGTCCAGCCCGTGTAAACCTTTTCGCATGTTGCGCCCAGGCATGACGCTTTAAGCATCACGTGATTCCTACACCCACTCACCGACTGGTAGGGAGTTTTGCAAACAGAGCATACCAGAGAAAAGCCTGCGTGTTTTAAGTCGACGTGAATTTTCAGATCTCCTTTTTGTTTATTGAAAGGAAGTCCACACCAATCGCATGCGACCAAATCGGCTTCTGTTCTTTTCGATCGTTTTTCTACCTGATAATAGAAAAAAAAATTTGAACATATTTTCTTTTTTATTTTAAACATTGCTTACTAAGTTGATAACTAAATTATGGCACTTTTTTGTATGACGCTTTTGTATAACGCCATAGCAAAGTTTCGTTTTTTTACGTGATAAAGAACTTTGTCGCGGCCATTTTGGTGTATAACCTTGTACGTATTTTTCATTTTAATATGAGTCTGTTGAGTTTTTAGTGGACTTGAACAAAAGTTTAGAATTATTATAATAAGAAAGATTACGTAAAGTTGCGTAAAGAAATTGATCATATATATGTGTAATAGCTTACCGGGGATTGTTGCTTCGGCTGATTCGCTCTGGGTGGTCTGCCGACGGGCGCCAACGGTGGCAATGGAGGCGTCCTCGCGCCCTTCCGCGGATTCGCCCTAGATCGCGTGCCGGCAGGCGCCAACAGAGGCAATGGAGGCGTTGTCGCGCCCTCCGCGCGAACCTTTTTGCATTCTGCACCCTTCTGGGCGCACGGAATTTTCTTTATGTGATTCTTGCACGCATTACGCGTCGCGTAAGATTTTGCACAGAAGGTACACGTGTTGGAAAAGCCTCTGTGGGTGTCTATGTGCTCGGCTAGATCTCCTCTGCGTATGTTGTAGCTATGACCGCAGTAGGGGCATTCACCGAAACCGTCTGTTCGTTTTGGCGACCGCTTTGAGGAGATAAAATTTTATTTGTAATAGAATTTCTTATAGAATTTTTTTTCTTATTTCACACAATCTGCGAGTAGATGACGTTTTCCCGAAAAAAAGTGAAATACACACTTAATTGTGTAAAAGCTCACCTCAGACTCGTCGGCGCTGTTTCCATTGGTGTCGTCGTCATCGTTGACTTTAGCGCTCTCAACGACTTTCAACGCAGGCGTTACCCAGTCATCATCGTGTAAAAGGTTGCAATTACGGGCGCCATGATACGAGATCCCGTGATTTAAGCACACCAATTCCGTGTGGAATGTGCCATAGCAGACCATGCATATCGCGTAGAAGCCTTCGTGAACGAAGGTATGGTGCTCGCGCAAGGTAGCCTCCTCCTGGAAGAAATCTCTGCAATCAGCGTATCTGCAGAAGAATCCAATTGCCGATGTCTCTGAATGTGTTTGGATTGAGAGAGGAAAAAATTTAACCGAAAAAACGACAAAAATTGTTTTCATTTGAAAAAATTTCATTGTATGTATTATAAGTAGTAGTCATGTACGGTTCGGTTGTAATGCTTCTGAGTCTTACAATGTGCTTTATTGTATGTACAGTATATAAAGCTACAGGGAAAGCTACGCGCGAGCCCACTAGCTACGAAGGAATAGCCACAGCCTTCGGATACAATGACTTTTTTATCGCCGAAAAAAATTCTGTAGAAAAAGTCTAGTTTCAGAAAAAAATGCTCAAACGTATTGCTACTTCATACTTTGTACTCGAAGAATCGAACAGTTTTTGCTTGAATTTCAAATTGTTTGCTAACCTTCCTTCGTGTTCACTTTGCGCTTGCGCGTCGTTGCGGCTCCCTGCGGCTCAGAACCTGGCGCATTACCAGCGGCTGACGCTTTGCCTTTGCTCTTGTCTTTTGGCGCCGCTAAATGTTATAATAGATTGTTTGTGAATTATTATTTTTGTTTAGTTTTTTTGCTATGTGCAGAACCGTATACAGGATTTTATTCTGCAAAAAGCACAAATCGCAAATGCATTTTTATTTTCACAAATCGCAAATTTTGCCCCAAAATTCGCAAAACCGCAAATCGCATATCGCTAATTTTTTTGTCTTTATTTGTTTCTCAATACTGTAACTATTTTCTATAAAAAAAGAAAATTTACCTTCGAGAGTATGAATCAAAACGAAAATGGAGAAATATAATAAAAAAATTTTTTGCACCATCTCGTTGTGTAGAAAATATCGAGGAAAAAATTTGAAAATTTTATAGAAATTTGAAAAAAATTGAGATCGACCGCAAATGTCGATGTGCCAAAAAAGTGTGTTATTGAAAACGTTTATGTCACAAAAAATAAGAAAATATCAGTTTGAATCAGTGTTTTTTCTATTTCATTCAAATCTCCAGTTCAACTTCAATTTTCCCTTTCAAAATCTTCGTATTTGTTGAATTAGAAAATTTTATCCGCTTCGAATCTCTTTTAAATTAACTAAAAATATAAAATTTTCCAAAAATAGTTAAATTGGAAGCCGCTGGTTCAAATTAATTTCGAAAAGTTCAAGTCGAACTGGCACTTGAATTAAACTGCTTTCAATTTGATTTGAACTGGCGATTTGAACTTGAACCTTTTTCAAATTCATTCCAAAAACTTCAGGATGAACTGGTATCATTTTGAACTTGCACTTTCTTCGAATAGATTTGAATTGGCGATTTGAATATGAACTTTTTTTAAATTACTTTCGAAAAGTCCAATTTGAACTGGCAACTTGAATTTAATTTTTTTTTCAAATTGATTTCAACTTGCGACTTGAACTTCAAAAAAAAGAAGCGTAAAACACACTCGGAATCAGGGATGTGCGTAATTACGAATTACGAAATTACGGGGTTTTTAGCCCCGTAATTACGAATTATAAGAAAGTGTTCGTAATAACGTGTTTTAGGTGTAGAAATATCATAAAAAGGTCAATTTTCGAACAATTTTAATCAAAATCTTTCAAAATTTTCTTTGGCGGGGCCTATTTTCTTTATATTTTATATACTTTTTAATGTATTACATTAAAGAAAAAATTATAATATTTTGTAAAAAAATTTTAATGTTGAATTAAGAAAATTACGAAAATCATTTTTCGTAATTACGCACATCCCTGATCGGAATAGAATGAATGAAATGAATAATTCCTAATGACTTCCTTGTGCATAAATATATACATATTATATATACATATGTAGGAGGAAGTATATATTATATATTTATAGGAGGAAGTCGATTACAGAGCGGTTGGAACCTCAAAAACAGGCCGAAAAGCCAGAAATTAAAAGTACATATGTATCATTTTGATATGGGTGTATGTATATATTTATGTAGTGTGTAGGTATGTATGCGTATATGTGTGTGTGTGTATTTGTAAATTATTTCTGAAAAACTAAAAATAAACTAATATCAAACAGAAAATATCGTCTACAGACACAGTACATATTTTTTATAGTTTAAGCAAAATACATATTAACAGAAACTGTCAGCGAGAACTTAAAAATCACGACTAAATCTATTACTTCCTGCATATCAGAGTTTTATATTTTTTTTAAAAAATGAAAAATAAACCGACAAAATAAATTTGAAAAAAAGTTCGAATTCAAAATGAAGCCAGTTTAAGTAAATTTGAAAAAAAATTTAAGTCCGAAATAAAGATAGTTCAACCCTGAATTCAACCCCACTTGAATCTCATTCAGTGCACATTCAGTGCACACTACAGTTCTAAGCAATTCTCGCTCTCGGTTAGTCTCCCGGTGTCCTTAAATCTCACCGTCAAATAACTCATCGCCAAACGAGCCAAAATAATCAATTTGTTATTTTTTTGTTATTTTTCCTTTTTTTTGTAAAACACTGTTCTCCATTAATTTTTCAAAAAGTGCCGTCGAAAAATGACCTCAACATTGGAAGATTGTTTTCAATTAAGAAAAATAATTTTTTTGAATGAAAGCCGTGATTGTTTTTGAGTTCGTGTCCTACACGCGGATGCTCATAGGTTTAAACGATACCGTTATCCATGAGCAATTGGAGGTCGAACACACTCCGAAAAAAGCGGCAAAAATGCCAACAGTGTCAGTGGCGGTAAGTGGCGCGATCAGTGACGTGGCCAGTGGCAAGGTCAGTAGCACGGCCAGTGTCAAGGTCTGTGGCATGGTCAGCGGCATGGTCAATGGGAACGATAACGTTACCAACCAGATTTTAAACTTTTTTTTTTGAATGCAAGCCGTGGTTTGTTTCAGAAGTTTACGTGTCCGATCAGCGGATGCTCATACCGCGGTTTAAACAAGGCGGTTATAAGGCGGCACACGTGGAGATCGAATACACTTTTATCGATATATTTTGTTTTGTGTTATTTCAGTCTCCACAATCCAGTAAAAAAATGGACGCACTCGAAAATTAAAGCATTTTTTCGCCAATTTTCATTTTTTTATTCCCCAAAAAATGGTTTCCCCTAAAAAGCCAAAATGTGGACACACGCACTAATACTGAAATTTCACAAACAAAGTACACAGATTTTTGTTTACAAAATGTGACATTTGACACCGCACTAATTGACTGGTAATAATATCAGCGGAATAATATATATCTATGTATAATATATCAGCGGAAACTGGAAAATGTGTGTGACAACGTATGTACATATATGAGCAATATGTATNCCGCGCGCGCCACTTTTCTCGCGATCCTCTCCTCCCACGTGGAGGTGAGTTCTGGGAGGAATGAGCGGGTTTTTTTTAATTTTATATTTTTTACATGATTTAAAGGGATTTGAAGTGGATAATATTTCCCAACCAGCAATACGACGATTTGAAAATAAAAAATTCAAGCGTAATAACTTCGTATAGCATACATTATACGAAGTTATACGAGCTAGCGAACGCAAACGCTTACAGTCTGGCGGTACTGTGCTTTCGTGTTGCACCAAACGATGACGCCAGTGATCTCAACGAGGCGCCACAGTCAGCGGTAGGCGCAACAGTGGCGGCGGCGACGACCAACGCGTCGTCGCGCGTGCGCCGCTCTCTTCTACCGGATCCGGGCGATCAAGCGGTCGAAAATCAGCTCGCCAGTAAACATTTTTTAATAGCGTTTGCAATTAAAAAACCAACAAACAATTTTTAAGCTAATGTCGTAATGAAAGGTCATTCTTTGGCCAACCCTTGGAGCTAGAAAAACTTTTTTACTTGACTGAAGACATTTGAGAGTATTACCTTCCCAAACGATTGTTTATTTCGAGTGTTCAACTGTTTATCATGCGAATACAAAGTTTTAAATTGTAAAATTGAACAAATCGGGCAAAATTCAGCCTTTAACAGGCAAAATGCTGGCACTAAGCATGCAAAATATTGGCGTTAAGCAGGTGTTTTACAGACAAAATGCAGCCGTTAAGCAAGAAAGATGCAGGCGTTTCACAGGCCAAATGTAGGCGTTAAGCAGGCAAAATGCAGTCGTTAATAAATCCAAATTTAAATCCGAAGAGGAATGTGGAGAGGAGCTTATTGGAGCTAGCTGACTGAAGACTTTTTTACCGTTTCTGCCATTTTTTAAACGCATGTAGTGCCTTTAAGTCATAGTCTATGCTCACATTTATTGTTAGATTGGTTTTGGGAATTGGCCACATTTCCATTTTCAGAATTGGCGTATTCGCGAAAGCAGCGCGCCTGGCTGGTGCTAGTCAGCGAAATTGGCATTGCGTGCGGAATTTTGCCGTTCACATTCCTGCTCATCGGCATCAGCACGCGGTATGGTATATACCAGGGGTGGCAGGAAAATAAAATTTCATTTACGTAAGGGAAAGTGGAAAATGGAAAATTTTAGGCTAAAAAACCGGAAAATAGGAAAATGGAAAATGGAAACGAAAAATACAGATTTTTTTTTCAAATACATCTTTTTCAGTTTTTTTTCAAATACAGGAAATACAGATGTTTTATACCAAAATTTGCAAAGTTTTAAAAATCTGCGCAATTTCAAATGATTCCGAACACTAAATTTTTAAGACCAACCATGCTCCAAGAAATTTCGACAATCGAAAGTTTGGGCCCAAAACGTTTTCAAATATTTTTATACAATTTTGTATAATTGATAAGAATTTCCTCCCAGTGACGCTTTAAAAATTTCACTAAGAGGTGTGTCGAAACTTCCATCGCCTATTGTACATTACAGTCTGTAATAGAGAATTTTTGAAAAAAATTTTCACATAAAAATTCGTAAAAAAATCGAAACTTCAGACGCGCAGTCCTCATTTACGGCACAATTTCGGCAATTTCCACCTTTTTACTTCCGATTTCCGTGCAAATCGGCTATATGCCGCTGCTGGCGTGTCGGCTCATTCAGGTAGAATTAAACAAGTAAAACCTTGGATACATAAAAATACACAAAAAATTGCTTTCTCGTGAGCTTCATATTTCCACTAAAAATTTGCAAAATCGTTATCAGAATTTCAGAATTTCTCGCTCGGCTGCGCGTATCCGCTAATGGGGCGCGTAACGGCCGACTGGGCGGATCGCTCCGCGCGCGCCACTTTTCTCGCGATCCTCTCCTCCCACGTGGAGGTGAGTTCTGGGAGGAATGAGCGGGTTTTTTTAATTTTATATTTTTTACATGATTTAAAGGGGATTTGAAGTGGATAATATTTCCCAACCAGCAATACGACGATTTGAAAATAAAAAATTCAAGTTCAAACTGCGTTTGTCTTGAACTCGAACTTTTTTTCAAATTGAATTGAATTGAATTGGTGACCTAAACTTCTTTCAAGTTTATTACATCAGTTTATTTTCATTTTATGAAAAATAAATATATGGTAAAACAATTTGCCAACTTGCATTCTAAATTGTTGAGATTGGCATGCTTATGGCCTATCCGATTACCGGAATCGCGTGCGCCTCGCTGCGGTGGAGGTGGGCGCCGGACGGCTGGCAGTCCGTCTACTACGGGCTAGCGGCCGCCACGCTGCTAGCGCTTCTCCTCTTCTACGCCATCTATGAGGACTTGTCGCCGCTGACGCGCGCGCACTCGCCGAAGCTCGTCGGCATGGCTTTACGGTGGGATTTGAACGTGTTTGTGCAAAATCTACTTTTTATTTCATTTATTTACTTTTGTTTAAAAGACGTTTTTTCCAATTTTCGACCACAAAAAAATGACCTCGGTTTTTTGATAATTTTCCAAAAGGCTATACATATTAGGAATCCTCACAAGAATTGGTCCCATTTTGCTTTCAAAAATGTTTTTTTTCAAAGAGTCATTTTTTATAAAATATTTTTATGAAAAGTGACAAAAAACCACTGAATCCGTTTTTTCAATTGCTAATCAAATTCAAATAATCCAAAGTCAACTCACTCAAGAGTCGACTCACTCATTTTTTGACCAAATTGACTCACAAATCTAGTGTATAAAACGAATTTTTTTTATAACTTGTATGATTGTATTTTTTTTTGGTTCGCGAGCAGTGCTTTGACTTGGATACAAATGAATCCTAACAGGCCTTCATCTCAAGCTCAAGCAAACGGTTGGCTTTGGTTTTTCACTGATTTCGAAAATTTATTTACATATTTTTATTTTTTCGAATTAAAGTATAAATTTGCGAAATGCATGAAAACCAAAGCCAACCATTCCACTTTGAGCTGGAGATGAATGCGGATTCATTTGGATTCATTCGCGGAGGTCAAAAGCACTGTTCACGAGTCGAGAGACACTGCGAATTAGATTGTATGCTTTTGCAGTGCCTTCATATCATAATGCAAAGTAAATTGTCTTAGCAATATTGACCTACACAAAATCGCCGACAATTTGCAACTATTTTTGTTTGGCTATACGCGCTGCGCGTCCAATTACGCGGCGAAGAAGCGCGGTGAGGAAAAAGCGGCGCAGATCCTTCCGCCAATTTGGCACGTCATCGCAGATGCGTGCGTTTGGTGCAACGGATTCGCGTTGTGTGGGGCGGCGTTCGCTTTCGCGATGGGCACGTACACGGCACCAATCTTTATTAATACAGTAATCTTGATTTATAAATACGTTACCGCGTATCCGCCTTTCCATTCGTACAATATCTGCCTTTCATTCGTACAGTAGCTTTGATTATTTATACTGTATTCTTTTTTTGCTTCGCACAGTTTCTGCGCTTCACTTCATACCGTAGTATCAAGTTTGGTAAAGTCTACGGTAGATGACTTTTATCCAAGTCAAATCGTAGTAATATTTTATGCGAGTCTCATCACAGCCACATATACAAGTATATACAGTAGGAAAAAGTTCAGCTGCAGCAGGTCAACATGCGCACCACCGGGCTAGCGTGCGCGTTTCCGTTCGCGGTGTCGGCGGTTGCGAAAATCGCCGTCGGGCTGGCGACCGACTGCGCCAGCTTTTGGCCGCGCGAATTCCGCTTTGTGTGGGTTTTCGCAATTTCGCAAGTAATTTTTCCTAAAATTTTTCATATAATTGAATTAAAACACTAAAAATAATTATTTTTGTTTTCAAAAATGTTTTGCAAAAATTTGATTGAAAATTATAATAAAATCAATTTGAAGCCAGCAAGAAATTCGTCCATTTTATATTGATCTCGTTCATTAAAGAAAGTTTTACGGAAGAAGCTAAAGAATTGTATTGCAATCATAGCTCAAAAATTAACAGCTGAATATGTCCCAGGTTTTCGGAAAATGCGTATTTTAATGCTAATTTTCAAAAAAAAAACGCGCGATTTTTCCGATATACCGCCCCACCCCCACAAAAATATTATTGTAAAATTTTGCGAATTTTTTTTTTTGTAAATCAATGAGCTGATTTTTCCATTTTAAAATCGTCGAAAGCTGTTCAAAATGGTCTTATTTCCATTCTACGACCATTTTAGAGTAATTTATGGTCATTTTTGGGGTGGCGCACTAAATCATGATTTTTCGCGGGGGGTCACGCCGAGCTGTGATTGCAATTAATAATAGCTGCTTTGGTGATTTGGAGAAACGTAGTTACACAATTAATGCTTTCCGAATTTTTCCTTTAAAGCTGAAACAAACTTCTTTATTATTCTCTCACCCTCTTGTCGTGTCGTTTTCTCGTTCTCTGCGTCATCTCGCCAATTTGTCCTCCCGTCCCCTCGCTCTCTCGTTTTTTTGTTCTTTCGTCATCTCGCTATTTCGTCCTCTTGCCTTCGCTTCTTCTCTTCATCTCGTCATTTCTTCATCCTTCATCTGGCCATTTCGCCTTTTACTCCTCTTCACTCGTTCTCTCGTTTCTTTTCTCAGAAAACTCTTCTCCTTTCACTTTTAAACATTTTCTTCTTTTGCAATCTCTTCCAGAGTGTCATGATGTTCATATTAATTTCGTGCGGCACTTTCTCCATGGCCACCGTACCCGGCCTTCTCTTCGGCTTTTCCGCGCTATTGGCCACTGGCGGCACGGCGCAAGTGCTCATCTGCGTCAACATTCAGCTGGTAATAGTGGTAGCTATAGCTTTACAAATGCAATATTTATGTAAAATATTCAGTGAAGCTTTGTCTTTTTCATTCGGAAATCCTTAGATTTCGCTGCATTACTCTTTCATTGCGATGGCCGTCGTTTACTTCGTACAAAATCTGTTCTCCGCCACGCTGCCAGTCTTCATATTTTTCATTTTGAACCGAGAGGACCGGTTTTATCAGGCAAGTGTGACATTGTTAATTTTTATAAGTAATTTATAAATATCTCATAAAGACGCGTGAAAAGCACATATTTGACAAAAATGTTTTAATAATATTTTCAATTATTATTATTTTTATTGAAAAAAATTATCCAAAAAATTTAATTATTTTGGGTTACATCTTCGATAGTTCTAGTCTAAAACAAAAAGAAACATTGTTTTTTTTTATGATTTTTTCAGTTTAAACTTTTTTTTGTAATGGTTACACACCCCCTCCACTCTTGTCCCCACGCCCTCCGAAATAACTGCGTTTACCCATCCGATCCGAAATGGTTGCCTTTGCGACCTGAATAATCGCCATGACCCTTCCCAAGATGTGCCCCCCAAATGGATACGCGCCCTCCCTCAAACTTGAAATAGTTGAAATGATTTTACGCCTATCCCGAAATGTGCCGCACCCCCAAATGAATACCCCAACTCACACATGAAATAGTTGAAATAATTTCACACCCGTCCCAAAATGTGCACCCCCCCCCGAAATGGGTACCCTATCATTCCCGAAATAAATTAAATGATTTCACTCCTTCTCCCGAAAATCGGACAATTTTAAAGTTGGTTAGATTCAATTTTTACAGGAAGAAAAATTTTTTACTGAAAGCAATATAATTTAGTGGGCGATTCTCTATTTCATAATAACGGCACTGCTGGCGGCGGCGATGAGCCTATTCGTCTTCAACGCGCAGTGTACGCCGCGAGCGTGGGCGCGCAACGGCTACGGCGAGCGACGCGACGCAAACGCGCCGTGCTTGCCCAGCATTAACGTCACTCAGCACAATTCACATCATCAACATCACTTGTTGATCCCGGGCGCGGCTATGACCGACGCGATCGACTGGGCGCTCGACTGCCAGCAGCTTCGCGCGCCATTCGAGCTCTATGGTGGTGTGCATTCGTCCGCGTACTCGCGCAAGTTTAAAGTCGCCGCGCCATCGGACAACGAGAAATTCAATAATGGCGCGGCGCTAGCGCTGTGCGCGTCCGGTTTGGCGTCGGACGAGCTGAAAATTCGCCTCGGAAACTCGTCGACCAACGCGCTTCACGCCATGTGCTCGAATCGTTTGTCGACTGCGTCCGAAAACGTAGCCCATTTCCACCCGCACAAACGTCGCGGCGCATCGAACGCTTTCTTCGCCAATTTCATTAATCATTCGGCGATGAGCGCGAAAAATCTGAAAAACGCCAGCAAATTCGCCACTGCAAATGTAAGTTTTTCATCACAAATATGCATATGTATGTATGTGTACTATTGACAATTCCAATGTGACAATGCCAAGCATGTGTGAAATGTGTTTCGCTACAATCATGATTGGGAGGAAGTAAACATTTCAAATACGGAATTCGGAATTCCGAGACTCAATAAAAATTTTGTAAAAATATTTCAGCAGCCGGGCACGTCGGCTAAAGTGCGCGACCGCCACCGACCGTCGGGCGCTAATCCCACGTATGTGATGCAAACTTTGCCGCCGAAAAGTCCCTCGTGTTCGTGGACGTCTACCGCGCCCGACATTGCCGGCACCTTCAATCTTATTCAGGCCGCCCAAATGCAATTGTCGGGCGAGAATATGAAAGCCTCACCGACGCACCCCTAGCGAATTACCCAACCCCTGCAAATTTGCACTCAAAAAAATTTTTTTTAAATCAAAAAATCATAAAATAATTCGACCTTGTTCAATCTGTTTGAATATTTTTTTTAAATTTTAAAATACTTTGTTGAAAAATGAAAATTTTTATTATTAATTAAAAAGGAAGTAAAAAGTTTGGCCGTAATGTGTGTTCCTTACCCGAAGACAATCAAAGACTGCTTCAGCAAACTTCTGGACAAATGAAATTTCAACACCAAGTCGAAGGTGAAAACGAAATGGGTTCGAACTGAACTCAAAGTCAAAGAAAGTTTAGCGAAATTTCACGAGGACTAAAAATCAGCCAGATCGTTGGCTCGATATGAAAGAAAAAGAATGCAAGTCCGACGTTCGATTCAACGCATTTTGAAAGTTTTGTTTTCGTGTCTTTTCTGCTGAATTTCTGATATGCCTTTTTCAGGAGGCGAAATTTCACCGTTACAAACCTGTATCCAAAAGTTTGCTGAATCAATCTTTGATTGTCTTCGAATTAGGTACAGCCAAACTTTTTGCGATACTTACTCTAAACAGTTTTACAAAATCACAACAATATGATACGTTTACAGCACATCCCAGTCAAAACATATCTACGCCCATCTGTTGTCTAACAGTTGCCTAGAGTATTGGGAACAAAACAAAGAAAGAATTTTGAGAATTGGTTACGAAATAAAAAAGTTATGCCAAAAATACAATCGGGGAAAAAATGCGCCACCCTGTATATACCCGTTTCCGGTTGAACTGCCGAGAGACGAGAATCCGTGCCTCAATGCATGTTTTGGTGGGGATTTAATTTATGAAACGATTGGTCTCTGTTACTCACGCCGTGTGTGACAAAAATCATAAAATTATTGCAACGTTTTTCTCAACATTCGCGGCACTTTATTTAAATTCGCAATTTAATCATATGTATCAACAACAAATTGTGAAATATTTAAATAATATCGTCAAATTCTATCTTAAGAATTATCCTTAAACAGATCGTTTATGTGTTGATCAAGGATATGAGCACTCTTTGCCTCTTCGCCCCCGAAGACGCGATCACAATACGGGCATTTCTCAGGCCTATTGTGTATCGCAGACTAAAATAATCTCTTCATTTCATCACTTAACAAATTTTTAGCGAAAATTTCTTTTTGATTGCTTAGCTTGATTGCCTAGCTCAAAGAATTCATGAAAATAATGGCACACCGACATGTACGGTTTGCGAACACACATTGCAATTTTTAGACATTTTAACAAATTTTTAGCGAAAAGTTCCTTCTGGTTGATCAAAACTGAAAACTGTCCGGTCCGCAAAAGTCGGTCGATCCGCAAATGTCGGTACACCGAAAAATATTTGCTCAAAATTTGAAAAATGCATTTTGATTTCATTTCAATTCCAATTTGTCTTGAATGCATTTTAGCTTAATTTTGTTGTGAATGAATATGGCTGTGCAAAAGGGAAGACTGCCATCATCTCGGCCGGCCGGTTGTCTCGCAGCTCATCCCCGCGGCCAATTCTTTGGAACTCGATGATATTCTTTCCAGTTGTTATTTCCTACTACATAACTGGGTGAAAGGGAAGTGCACACACTACAAACAACCAAAAACGAAATTTTAAAAGCTTACATTATTGTGGAAAGATTGCGGAACCGGCATATTGACGTTCCCGCTCCAACTAGGAATGTCACCGCTTCCGCCGTGAGTCATAGGATGCGACTGCCAGTCCGGCAACTGTTTGGAAAGATAATTTTTGGTTTTAGAAAAATTATATTCAGAAGGTTTTTGAAAATATATACACATATGTATATGTCGTTTTATTTTCTTGTTTTGGCTTTTTGGCGAAGTTTTCGGTGCTTACCAAAATTTCTCTAGCCTTGCCCAAGGCTCAGTCTAGCCTAATCCTAAGATAAGGCTCAAGCTTCGCCCACTACGAGGCTCGCACACTACGAGAAGGCTCAGGCATATGGAAAAAAGTGATCAAAACTGAAAAGTGCAAAAACATTTTATTCGCATAACACGCTACGCAAGAGACAAGTCGGTACACCGAAAATAATAATTGCTCAAAAATGCATTTCATCTTGAATTCAATTCGCCTT
>SAUE01002966.1:355649-374592 GCA_009724625.1 Deladenus siricidicola | reverse complement strand
TAAGTGGATCTTGCCCAGATTCGAAGATTTTCATTTCAACACACACAACAAATAGACATTATTTTTCTGCTTTTTTGTTCAGCAAATTGTTTATTGGTGGATTTGACTATCGATTTTCGACGGCGAAGAATAGCTAGATTTTTTACGCCTCAGCTGCAATTCTTCTGCCATTTGCCTTTATTTTTCATTCCCCAATTTTAATTCTCATTTCAACATTTTCTACGCTTCGAGATGGGCCTAAAAATTGTTTTGTTTTATTTCTTTATTTTGATTTTCATCGAGTCGCTAGACGGTAAAATTTCGTTATTTTTTAATCATTTAAAATTGAGCTATTAAATTTAACTTTTGAATCCATTAAAAAGTTCTAAATATTTAGCTCTTCTCAGCCTATAAATTATTTTAAAAAATCTGCTATAACCTGTTCTAAAATTTAACTTTGCAAATTTTAAGAGAGCCCCATCCCATTTCCCCGCCTGCCCAACCCTGTTTGCCCGCCGCTACTTTTTACAATAAAAAGGTGAGTGAACGTCACTTACTTACCCTCCCCTGTGACGTTCACTTACCTTTTTATTGTAAAAAGTAGCGGCGGGCGAACAGCGTTTAGCGGGGGGAGATTATTAGCTTTATTCAAAGAAATAAAAAAGGGAGAAATGAAATTTGCCAATTAATAATTAATATTACTAATAATCACGTTAATTTCACCATGAAATGTTAAGTGAAGAACACTTCATTTTATTTAGAAAAAAATGTGTGAAGTTATGTTAGAAAATAATTTTTTTTTGGACACACAAATTGATTTTTATTTTCATTTCTCGGCATTTTCTACTGTTCGAGATTTTTTTGTATTATTTTTTGTTTTTTGCTCTGGAACTTTTTGAGTTTTTCATTAGCCTATAAAAATATTTGGAAAAGTTTCAACTTAAAACATTTTAAAATAATTAGCCGCGCCAAGAAAGGCCAATGCCACGCCTTCAACGAAAGAACAAGCGTCGAGCTCCGCGCGCCCTAAACCCGCCATACTGCCGAATGCCGAATTTCTGGCCAGCATGAACGTTTTTAGCGTGGCCAAAAAAAGTATGCACAAAATTTAAAAATGTCTTTTTAAAATACAAAAAAAAATTTTATTTTTTATTTTTTTTTAATTTAATTTTTATTTTTTTAATATATGTATTTAAAAATTATAAAAAACAACAACATTATGGTGAAAGTTTTGAATTTACACCAAAAATATGTACAAAAAACCAAAAAAAGTATAAAAAAACAAAAAAAAATTGGCTTTTTTGCGTCCCAAACTCAAGTCTTTTGAGTCTTTTCACCGTAGCCATTATTTTTTTACTGTAGCTTTTTTTTCACTAACTAACATTTTGATTGTTTTTTTGAGTTTCTCTAGTCTTTCGATAGAAATGAAAAAACCAAAAAGAGGAAAAGCAAGGCGGAGGGTGACGCGCCGGTCGCGTCCGGCTCCGCGCAAGGGCCGTCGACGCGTGGGCGCAAAGTTGGCGCCGAAGAGGGTAAAAAATAATACAAAAATAATTTCCAAAAATATTTTAGAAATAAATACAACCAATCCTGAGGATCTGCTCATATGCAGCTACCCTGACTGCTTAGCTGAGTACATAACGATACAGGGTTTAAGTGATCACGAGAAGACCACGCACAAAAATTTGCGCATGGTGTGTAGCGAATGCAAGAAAGAATACACACGGAGCGCTGCCTGCTACAATCACTTGAAAAAAGCGACAGAGTGCGGGAAACTTGGCGCAACTTGCAAATGGCAAAAAAGGGCCAAAAGCGCTGCGGCTGCCGGCGAAGAGCCCACGGCTAGCGGCTCAGGAGTCGCTGAGGTGCGTGGACTAATTTTACATATTAATTTTTTTAAAGATAATTTTCATAATAATGCATAGACTTCTCCTTCTCCCAGTGTTTGGTCCTCCGCCGGCTACCGTTTTTTGACTTTGCCTTTTGACTCTATTCGAACATTGAATATGTAATGTGTTATACACACCAGGGGTGTAACAGGAGTAAATTTGAAATTTCGAAAATCAAAAATCGAAAGAAAAATTTGATCGGAAATCCAAAATTTGACAATATTCTTCAATTCTCTTCAAAATTTTTTTTTCTTATTTTGACAAATATGTCCGATTTTTTTAAATGCATTTGAATTGAACAAAAAATTTCTTCTAAATTTTGAAATTTTTCTAAATTTTAGAAGAAATGGCCCATTTTTCAAAAATCGAAAGGCCCTCGTGATTTCGAAAAAAGACCGAAAATCGAAAATTGTTACGCCCCTGGGTACACACAAGCGTGGTATTGATTTTGCAAGGAAATGCCACAAAGTTTGTTTTCAGAACTCTGAAGTTCTAAAACACAAAAACCACATTCCCTTCCCCACAAAAACCACATTCCCTTCATGTACTGGGGGGAGGCTACGTACTGGGGCTGGGGGGGGAGGTCGTTTGGGGGGCTAGGCCTTGGCTTAGAATTCTTATAATTATAAATAGCTTATCTGCAACGCTTTAAGACGCGAATTCTGAGAAAATGACTTTTTCTTGAGCTCGGTTTTGGATATAGTCTTCGATTTGGCTGAAACTTTTGCCGTAGGAGCAGAAAAACGTGCTGATTCCAAACCTGAAGAATTTTGTCGATAAGACTTCTGTGCACTATGGTACGACCGGATTACGGTAGTCGATTTTCGTGATTTTGCATTTTTGGCAATTTTTCTTCAAAATACAATAGAAAATCAGTGAATTATTCAATCCAAACCACTTTCATGCTATAAAATTATCCCGGCTTTCATAAAAATATTGCACATTAAACAGAATACAAAATTTGCTAAAATACAAAAAAATACAAAATTATAATTAAAATAACAAGTTTCAATTACAAATAAATTTACAAATACATATATTTAAAAAAATTACAAATACAAATTCAGACAAAATAGAGAATTTTTCTCCATTGGACCATATTTTATAAAAAAAATTCAACTTTGAAAAATCATGCCAGAATTCAATTATGACACTTTGTTTGGGCACCATGCGGTCGGAACGGAAGACGGATGGACAAATTTTGGAATCAGCACGTTTTTCTGCCCCTATGACATAAGTTTCAGCGAAATCGAAGACTATGTCCAAATCCGTGTTCCAGCTTTATGTAAATAAAACTCATTTTCTCAAACCTCGCGTCTTAAATCTTATACTACGGGACTAGCCTAAGGCTCACACCTTTTGACTTACTCCACTCTTTGACTCCGGCTCAACGTTGAATGGCGGTCATATCCCCGAAAGTAAATAATTTACAAAAAATCACTGAATTTTTCAAAATTTCTTAGTAAGATAGGAAATTAAATTTAGAATTTCTTAAAATAATACATATTGACTAATTTGGTTCAGTATCAAAAATATAAAGAAAAAAGGCCTCGCTAGAGAAAAATTTGAAAGATTTTCATTAAAATTATTCGAAAATTGCTACTAATTTTATCAGATTTTTGAAAGAAATTTTTTTTTTCAAAAAAGTCCAAAATATTTTTTTTAAATTCGTTATTACGAGAAATTTTTTGTAATTCGTAATTACGAGGCCAAAAATTCCGTAAGTTCCTTTTTCGCCGATGAATTAGAAATTAAAAAATACAACTAAACATACAATTATTAAAGCCTACGCACAAGCAAAAGCTGAAATGCTGGGAGTGTCCAAGCACATTTACCAGTGATGGAGGTCGACTCGAACACTGGCAATTGAAGCACTGCGACGTATTCATCTACTGCAGCGGCTGCAGCCGTCCGTTCAAATCACGCCACGGGTGCACGGATCACGTGAACAAATATTGCCCCGGCGCAGAGTGCGTAAAGCTTCCAGCGCCGCCGAACTCCGGCAATTTGGTGGGGGTTGCACATTGAGTGACAAAAGTTTAAGAACACCCATATGTTCTCGAAAAACGATTTTTTTTTGTCTTTGGTTAAGTTTAGAATGTTTAAATATAGAATTTTTTCAAGTGTAAATTATTTTAAAATTTTGTTCATTTTGTAGTGTTTTACCTTTTTTCAAAAAATGAACTTGAAAAAAGTTTAACTTCAAATCGCCAGTTCAAATCAATTTGAAAAAAAAGTTCAAGTTCAAAATGAAGCAAGTTCAACTTGAAGTTTTAGAAATTAATTGGAACTAGCGGCTTCCAATGTAATAATTTTTCGTAAGTTTTGTATTTCTGGTAAATTAAAAAAAATAGAAACGGTTAAAGTTTTCCACTCAACAAATACGACAATTTTATATTGTTGAACTCGCTTCATTTTGAACTTGAACTTTTTTCAAATGACATTGAACTTGAAATTGAAAAGTTCAAATGAAATTAATTTGAACCAAAAAGGAAAACACTGGTACATACATACCATGGGTGGTGAAATTTGCGATTTGCGGTTTGCGGTTTTGCGGCTTTTTTGAGCAAAAATTTGCGATTTGCGATTTGCGAAAACAAAAATTTAAAAAATCTGCGATTTTCGCAAATGAAATTTATTTGCGGCCCACCCCTGATACATACATATGTATGTATATGTATTAATAGCTTTCGCGCGTTGTATGTACATATGAAAATGTACCCTAATTAAACAATTCAAGTTAAACAAGATCTAAGAATTGTAGATCATAGAAGGGAAAGACAAAGACGCATCAGATCCGCCCGGCTTTGCTCCTCAGCCAAAGTCTAAACAACCCGTCTCGCGCAAGCGCAACTCTACCGCAGAACATGGTAAGCAAGCTTTTTTGTTAAGAAGTAAAAATTTAACTATTGAATAATTTAAAGAGTTCAGCTGTTCGCGAACAAATAAAAAGCTTTTGAACCTTTAATTAATAAACAATAAATGATAAAAAATAATAAAGCGGCTGCCAACTGCCGGAGTGGTAACTTCCCCAAACTGAGTTTACGCGAGTCCTCAAAGTGTCCAACTACTACAGCCATTCTGCGGGTACTTATCACCGCTTGATGCGATGATCTCACTTTGATAGCCAAATGTTGTGTCTGTGGAAAAAGAAATTGACCGTGGTGGGAATCAGGGGTGTAACAAAAGTAAATTCGAAATTTCGAAAATCGAAAATTTGAAAAATTGACTTTCGAAAATCGAAAGAAAAAAATTGTCGAAAATGGAAAGAAAAATTTTATCAAAAATCGAAAATTGACCAGATTTTTCAATTTTCTTTTAAAATTTTTTTCTTATCTTGACAAATATGTCAGATTTTAGCGCTAGATTTTTTAAAATGCAAATTTTTGGGTTAATTTTGACTACATTTAAAAATAAATTACTTATGGATGAGTTTGAATTGAACAAAAATTTTCTTCAAAATTTTGAAAATCTTCGAAAAAAAGGAAAAAGACCGAAAATCGTTACACCTCTGGTGGGAATTGAATTCACAAACAGTGCTGTAAATTGCATCCGAAATGTATTCGCAGATCCAAACGCATCCGGATTCAAAAAATGGATCCATTTTTTCAAATTAATTTTTTAAAAGATTTTCTTATTTTATCTGCTTCCTCATCGCTTCCGTTTACTATTTGAGTGTTTACGTTTTGTTCGTTCTTCACCCACATTACCTCACATCTGTGGCTATTAGCGAAAAGAAGCGGATTCATTCACATCCGAAATGCATCCTTTGCATCCGTCTTGGCATTTTTGCATGCGTTTTTGGGAAAAGTGCGGATGCATTTCGAATGCAAGTTACAGCACTGCTCACAACCATGACAAACCGGGCGACCGCTCTACCAGTTGAGCTACACGGACACACCTAGCGACGGAACATAAATTACTATTTATCCAGCTCCAACATT
The DNA here is from genome assembly GCA_009724625.1 of Deladenus siricidicola. Classification (NCBI taxonomy): domain Eukaryota; kingdom Metazoa; phylum Nematoda; class Chromadorea; order Rhabditida; family Sphaerulariidae; genus Deladenus; species Deladenus siricidicola. The sequence continues at coordinate 368,780 of SAUE01002966.1, read as the reverse complement.
TTTCTTTCTTGCTTTTCGCCGTAGCTTGTACATACAGGGTGACCAGAAAAAACCCGGACAAGTGTTTTTATCAATAATTTATTAATAAATGAAAATTCCATAAATTAACAATGAATAACAACCAACATGGACCTTGTATTTCTTGCAATTTTAAAATTTTTTAAAATTTCAAAAAGTGATTCAAGAAGAAGCCATCTCGCAATTTTGCGCCCTATGGTATGTATATGAAAACGCCAAAATCAAAATCCGAATTTCGAATTTCACATTTTTTGTGCATTGATGTTGAAAACTATCAAATCATGCGGAGTTCAGTGTGCTGTATTCAGGGTACTTTTGCGATTACCCCGGTTGTGAGTATTCCGCTGAGCGTGAGAGTGAACGCGATCGACATCATCTATCGGCACATAAAATTTGGGTGGGGTGCACGGTCTGCGGTAAATTTTTCACGGGGCATGCGGTATTCAACCAACACCTGAGGAATCAACCGTGCGACGGGCAGCCCAAAACGATTCGCCAAGGTATCCGTTAAAGAGTAATTATTGAGAGTATTTGCGCTTTCTTAATTAATAAAACATCAATATAAAAAATATTAGCAACGCCAGAAACAGCGACACAAATTGGCGCCTCTACGACGGAGCAAGCCTCGAGCTCCAGCAGCCACAAACAGCCAAAACAAAAAAGTGGGTCGAAAACCACGTCCAGTGTATCCACAGCAGCGGCGAGTGGGTTAACAGCTGCGGCCAGTGGGTTCACAGCAGCGGCTAGTGGGTTAACAACAGCTGCGGACTTGGTCGACATTTGGAATGGGAACAAGGTCGACGAGCATGGTTCGCAAATTGCCGCTGATTTTTCGACACAGGCGTTGGACACAGTAAGGTTTTAGTAATGTAATTAAATTTGTGTGACTTATGTACATACATATTTTACTTTCCATAAAAAAATTTCATCCTATAAAACTTTCATCCAATGGATAATCCAAACTCAAAATCACGTATGTATGTACGCTGCAGTCAAACAATAAATAAAAAATGTTGGAATATTAATTCATATTTGACTTTGACATGCATTATTTTGCCAAAACAAAAACTATTCCAGACTTACGATTGTTGGATTTGCAATTTACACTTCGTCGACGTTGATGTCTACGTAAATCACATGAACGATGAGCACAATTTTTTTTTCCTTAAATAAATACCCGATTTTATATTTCTAGTAAATTAAAAAAAATAGAACCGGTTAAAGTTTTCCAATCAACAAATACGACAATTTTATAATGGAAAATTGAAGTTGAACTCGCTTCATTTTGAACTTGAACTTTTTTCAAATTGATTTGAACTGGTGACGAGGGCTGTGACTTGAATCGAGGATGAATCATGAGTAATCTTCAATGATTCAACTCATTTGAGTCATAATTCAAATGAATCATTCCTCAAAATATGGTTAATTTCAACAACAATTAAAATTTTTGATGAAAACTGGATAATAATTCTTTAGAAACATATAATCTTACAATATTTTTATATTTCAGCCGAAAATTTATTTCCCTAAAGTGATTTTGACAATGATTCATTCGAATCACTTGAATCATGCAGTCATTTGAATCATGATTTAAGCCATGATTCATGTGATTCAAGTCACAGCTCTGCTGGCGACATGAATTTGAAAAAGTCAAATGAATTTCATTTCAACCGGAACGGGAAACAGTGTTTCCAAATTAACTAAGTCTTTATCATAAAATGGTTAGTGAAGTGAACTTCATTTTACTTGAAAAAAATAAAGTGGCGAAATGAAATTTGCTACTTAACGTAAACGAAAATTAAGTCAAGCTAATTGAAATATAAATAATGTTGGTCCTGGCACGAATGTTTTTCAATTTCTAGTAACATTGTTCCTCCTCTAACAAAGAACTGGAGTTCGACTTTACTCTTACTTTACCAGGCGCGGGTCATTAAAATACAGTGAAGCGGTTAATTTCGCCACTTTATTTTTTTAAATAAAGTTAAGTGCTTCATTTCGCCACTTTTTTTTCTTGATGGGAAAACACTGGTATATACATAGCTTTTGAATTTGAAAGTTTTCGGTATGCTGTGCATTGCAAATAAAGCTTTAAAGCGGCAAAAAGTGCTTTGATTCAAAATTATGTTTTTTCCGCTTATTATTAATTTCGTAATTAATAATTTTTCGTGAATTTATCTCATTTATATTATATTATATGATGCTTTTCGCATAAATATTCGTTATCCGCCACTCCTTTTCGATCATATTTTGTCGATTTAATGGAAAAAGTCTGTCTGCTTTTGCATTTTGTTGTTGTTGTTGCTGCCACTTTTCGTTGTGTTGTTGTCGGCTGCTGCGGCTGCTGTGGTGATGTGCTGTGGCAGCGCTAGCTGTGGCTGTGGTTGTGTGTGTTGATTTTTTTCTTGCTGTGGCAATGATTTATGGATGGCGGTAAAATCTACGAATTTTCTTCTACTTTTTTCTTTCTTTTTTCTAGCCTCGACAACAATCGCCACACCACATTTCGGGCATATCGATTTGCTGGAATTCTCTCTTGCATTTGGTCGATTTTTTCTTTCTATCTTGCTTTCCTTTCTGTTCAACTTTTTTTATAATTCTTCTTTTCTTTTCCTCCTTTCTTTTTACAATCCTTCCTTTCTTGTCTTGCTTTCGTTTTTGTTCAACTTTTCCTTTCTTCACAAGTCTTATTTTCGTTTCATCTTTTCCGTTCAAGCTTTCATGTCTTTCTTTGCAAGCATTCCTTTCTTTTCGTGCTGTCCTTTCTATTCAATCTCCCTTTTCTTTACAAGCTTTTCTTTCCTTTTGTCTTTCTTTCTGTTCAATTTTTTCTTTTTACGTTGCCTTACTTTTCGTGTTTTTCTTTCTCTTCTGGCCTTCCTTTCTTTACAAACATCCCTCTCTGTTAAAACTTTTTTTTTATTTCTCTCTTTCTCTCGCTCCATCTCTTTCAATAATTTTCCCTTTTTGAAGCTTTTCATTATTTTTTATTCTTTTTTCTTTTGCAAATTTTCCTTTCTCTGGCAAGTTTTCTGTCCACCTTTTTGTCCAGTTTTGTTTTGGGGTTATTTTTATTATTTATTTTTTTAATCAAATTTTCAATATTTCTATTAGAATTTTTGCGATTATCAGCAATTGAGGACATAAATTTTTTTGTTAGTAATACCCGATTAACGATTTTTTGTGGTATATGTATGTAATTAAGGATGTCTGATCTAATTTGATCTGTCTGTCTTGCCTTTTCCGGTTTAAATAAATTTAATTGCAACTCTCTTCAAGGTACCAGTCAGTGCTGCAACAGTGCTGCGAGCATTCGAAATGAATCTGGTTTTGATTAGCTTAAAAATTTTATTACGGTAAGTTTTATAACCTCCGCAAATGCTACGACGCTTCTTGTATTTTTGCAGTTTTTTTGCATTTTTACATACTTAACATTGTATATTGAAAAAAAATTCGGGTTGTAGTACCGTCGCTGTAGTACCATTTCGCTACAGTACTATTAATACACAGTACCAGTTGAGCGAATGTGTTACACGAAGCTTCCACAAATTCGAATTTGTTTTTTTTTTCATTTTATTATTTAAACCTATTCAATATTTACAGCTTTTTACTACTTTACTATTTCGAGTTGTCAATACTTTTGTGGGAATACGGTTAAAGGATTCCAATTTTGACGATCTAAACTTACGTTACAGAATGAGCCCCACACACCACCACAGGCATCATCACACTTGGACTTGGAATTGGCCGGTTGCGCCAATTTTCGCATTGTCGCTGTTGGCGCCGCAATTTGCGTTCGCCGCCTACGAATGCAGTCAGAAGCTTTACGAGGCGAAAGGTGAGCGCGCTGTGGGCTCGAATGGCTTTGCGCTCGAAATATATCCTCACCACGCGGCTGCCGACGCCACCGTCACCGATGCGGGCGGCAAGCCTTCGCCCACGGAGGCGCCAGCGCTCGGCTACGTGCCCGGCAAAATGTATCGGATAGCGCTGAGGGGCTGGCGCACGCAGTATTTCGTGCAGACTTTTCGCGGCTTCGGCCTCACGTCCACGTTCGAGAAGACGCCCAGCAAGGCGGCCGGCCAATTCGACGTGAAAAAGGTTGGAGTCTTGGACGCATACATACATATAGATGACACACATATAGAAATTTTAAAAAAAATTTTAATTTTCTGTCTTTTTTTGCTTATACAATTTTTCGATAATAAATAAAAGGATGACAAAACGGTTAATGTCTATGGCAAAGTTGGAGATTTTCATGTAAAAAAGATAATTTTTTCGAAATTTTTATGGCTTAATTCTTAATTTTTTTGGAAAAACTTCCGAATGGATTCGACTAACCGGAATAGCGGAAAAATCCGGAATTTCGGAATTCCGCCCAACCTTAATATACAGTTTGCTTTTGGAAAAGACATGCATAATACATTATAAATGTACAAAGTATTGTTAAATCTTAAGCCAGTTTTGAACGTATATAACAGTTTCGTACGGAGATTACAAATTGTTCGATGATTCGATGAAAGGGGTTGGACGTAATTTATATTTTTACATACAAAAATGAAAAAATCATCCAAAGTTTCTCTCCAGGAGCTTAGCTAAGAGATATGTGCCCCTTCTCGATGTTTATTGGAATCAATAAATTTTACTGCAAAATCCAATGCAAAGTTGCATTTTTTCATTTATTACAAATACAATAATATTAAAAATTTAGAATCGTCGCGAGCGCGGCGCGGACGCGCGCGTGGCACCCAATTGTCGCGCCGCCGGCGTCTCGCACACGAACTTGCGGCCGAAGACGGAGGTGAAAGTGCTGTGGCGCGCGCCGGAGACGAGCACCGACTGCGTGCTGATTCGCGCCACCGTCATTCAGTCGCGCTACGTGTGGTATATGAACGAGAACGAGTTGACGAAGCGGTTTTGTGTCGTCGGTGGGTGTTTTTGCCGGGTTTTTTTTTGTAAAAAATGGCTACGTAGTTGACTAGACTGACAGCTGACTGATTCCAATATATGTTCACCAATGCTTCATGAAGTGAACTTTTTCGTGAAAAAAGGAAGACTTTTCTTCAAGCGCCAAAAAAGTTCAAGCGATATATGTATATGTATATATGTATGTATCAGAAGTAAGTCGAAAATAAATTCGAAATTGAAAGAAAAAATTACCGAAAATCGAAAGAAGAAATTTGTTGAAAATCAAAAATTTGCCTAATATTTTAATTTCTTTAAAATTTTTTTTTCTTTTTTTGACAAATACGACAGATTTTAGCGCTAGATTTTTCTAAGTGCAATTTTGTGAGTTAATTTTGCCTCCGTTTGAATTTCATCAAAATTCTGAAAATTTTCAAAAAAAAGTTGATTCGGAATCGATAGGAAAAACACTGAAAATCAAAAATTTGCTATGTATACATATTTAATTTTCTATCAGTATAATGTACTTGAAGGTCGAGCATGACTAAAATACCGAATTTAATGGCATTGCATTTGATGATAAAAATCATTATTCGCTTATTTCAATAGGTTTAAAACAGCGTTTGTTTCTTTCAGAAGGCTACCAAAAAGTGCTACCCAAAGACGACCCGAACGAGGCGTGCTGTGCGTGCAACGAGGCCGACTACGATGTGGAGTTCATCGGAATTTGGTCGCGGGACACTCATCCCAGAGACTATCCCACGCGTAAGTTTACTATCTAGCGAGGGGTAGGATGTGGAGTGAGGTGTGCGGTTCAGAGAAGGTTAAGGAGATTAGAATAGGGTGTAAGAGGCGTAATAACTTCGTATAGCATACATTATACGAAGTTATACGATTTGATCTGTCTGTCTTGCCTTTTCCGGTTTAAATAAATTTAATTGCAACTCTCTTCAAGGTACCAGTCAGTGCTNGTGTAGGGGGGGGGGGTGGTATGGTAGTGGGGAGGTTAATGGAGATTGGAATAATAGGAAGTGACCAGGATGGTGGACAGAGGGGATTGAAATAATAAGGTGTAGGAGGGGTGGGCGATAACTTGACGACGAGAAAGCTTGACGTATACTTTAGTTCAAGTCCAATAGAAAATTTAAAAATAAATATCTCATTAATTCTTTCGCAAACCTGTTTCACATTTGTACAGTTTTACGTTTTCTATTCATTTTCAGTTTATTTTGGCATTTTCAGTGTATTTAACACATTCTTTTTTAGTCGATTACTTGACGCACTTCACGGACATGCTTGGCGCCAGCCACAGCGCCAACTACTCCATGTACCGATACGGCGAGGTGGCTAGCGACGGGCTGAAGGAGATCGCCGAGTGGGGAAACACGTACAAGGGCGAAAGCGAAATGAAAGCCAAGGTGCGCCAAGCTAAAATTTAAAATTGAGAAACATTGCATGCATAAAATATGTAAAATGCATAAACCAGCGCTGGGACTCGAATTCGTTTTGAATCTGACCATAAATTTCGATACACCGCTTTGCAGTGTGTTTCCATTAAAAAAATCATTTTCGAAAGTAAAGTAAAGTGACTTCACTTTATTTAGAAAAGTTCCTCCTCCCTCCAGAAATGATTTGGTGTCAGAATGTTTTTGACGAATTGATCGCTATTCAAACGGATTCTATCATTTTTTAATTAAAATGAACCCATTGAACTATTTGAATTTTATTCAATATTTTATGCAATATTTTATAAATGCCGGTCCAATAAGCATTTGATTGCAAATAATTCAATCACAAGAATAATTTCAACATTCCAGTTTTTATATTTTAATTATTTCATCGAATTTTAGGCCGCCGAAGTCCGCACGATCGTTAAGCTCAAGGGCCTATGGTATCCGGAGGTGCAGGGTCGGACTAGCGGCCATTTTCATGTGAATAAGTGAGTTATTTTTACTTATTTTAGCATCACTTTGAATTTTCTTTAATCCGCAAACCAATCAAAAGCAAATAAATCCAAATTTGCATATCAACAGAATTCGGAAGTTTGTCCAAAAATTAAACCACGAAGTTTTCGAATTCCTTGTTTCACATAAAAATCGCCGTCTCTCCCATCAGGGATGTGCGTAATTAATGTAGGTATTTTGAACGTTTTTGAAAAAAAATTTCATTCAAAAATTTGATAAAAAGGGCAGTTTTCGAATAATTTTAATCAAAATCTTTCAAAATTTTCTCTAACGATATCTTTTTTCTTTATATTTTTTATACTTTTTAGTGTATACATCAAAGAAAAAATTATAAAATTTTGAAAATTTTTTGATGGTAAATTACGAAAATTACAAATTACGAAATTACGGGGTTTTTAGCCTCGTAATTACGAATTACGAAAATTACGCACATCCCTGTCTCCCATAGACATGAATTGTTTTTTACGTTTTTTTCTTATTAAAAATTTTTTAAGCAAAAAAAGTAAAAAAATTTCAAAGTTTTCAATTTGCAAAAATTCCGAATTACGGCCGATTTCGAGCAAGAGTTTTTTGTTCCGAGTTTTTGTCGCTCAACCCAGGTACGCATATGAATTCAAAGTAAAGCACGGTTTGTGCTTTGCTTAATACATATGTATATGTACCTATGATCAATAATAATTGCTCTTCGTGCAGATACCATCACTTGGCGTCGCTGGCGGCGATGTTCGGGCCGAGCCCCGACTGGTGCGTGGGCGTGTCGGCCATCAATTTGTGCCTGCCCGACTGTAGCTGGGTGGAGGAGAGGGCGTTCGACTTGCGGCCGTTCGACGCCGGCACCGACAATGGTCCCACGTATATGGTGAGAAATGTTTTACAATTTTATGAGGGAGAGACAGACAGACAGACAAACAGACAGGCAGACAAACAGACAGGCAGACAAACAGACAAGCAGACAGACGGAAAAAAAGTTTTTTGCTACCCTAAGTAATGGTTTGTTGTGTTTTCCTAATTTCGTATGAATTTATTTATTGTTTCACGAATTCTAGTCTCCGAACAATCCGGCCGAACCGCGCCATCCCGTCGCGCCGATCACCACAAAGGGCGACAAACGCTCGCCGTTCTACGACGAAAGTGCCGACGAAATCCCACCGCTAGCGCGACTCATCATTCGCCGCAAGAGCGTTCAAAACGCGCAATGCCGGCGCGAGGACGAGTATCGGCGTGAGGCGTTCAACATTTCCAGCACGTCCGAGGACGAGGAGTACAAAGATAGACGTAATTAGTGTTATTATATTATAGTGTATGGGTCTTGAGAACATACTAAACAGAAAGAGACAACTAAGCAGAAAGAGAAAAAAAGGAGGGAAAGAGAGAGAAAGAACGAGAAAGAGAAAAAGAGAGAGAAAAATAGATAAACAGAGGGACAGAGAGAAAGAAAGAGACAAACAGAGGAAGGGAAATAGCCGCTGCCGGTTTACCATTTTGTACTGTAGCTTTGATAAACGGTTGTAAGACATAGTAAACAACTTAACAGTAATAGTGCCAACATCTCTAATAATAAAATTGAAAAAAAAAGTTTAGGCGAATGCTCAGCACGCAATTGGGAGTCGTGGTCGCTGTGCTCGGCCACCTGCGGGAAGGGCATCCGCATGCGCTCACGCGTCTACGAGTTTCCCGTCAAAGCGCAAATGTTCAATTGTCATCGACAGGTGAGTGTGATTTGTAAACAAACATTTTTGCTCGAAAACTAATAATAATAATTTGGCTTTAAAATATTCAAAATAGTTAAAGACCCAATGATCTGGGCAAACAGACTTGATTGACACAGACATTGATTTTGTAATGTTTGCATCAATGTACAGTTTTTGATACCCCGAGACTTCTTTCTTTGACTACTGCATTGGTTTGATACCAGTAATCTGTCTGTTGTTGTCCCTATTGTTCTCTCTACTACTGTTACTAACTATTTGCTGTTGTTCCTACTGCTGTGTCTCTCTACTGATGTTTCTGACTTATAGGTTTAATATATACCAGAACGAGTGGCCCAGTATTAACAGCCAGGCTCGGCCTGAAACCGATCGGGATGGCTTGCCCGATTAAACCCTGTTGGGAAAAAACTAAAAATTTCAAGCGTAAAAAATTTCTGCAAAAAATAAAACTTTTTTTCGATTTTTCGAATTTTTTGGCCTGAAATTTTCGATTTTCACACAATGAGCCAATGAAAAAGTAAGACAGAATTGATTACCCTTGTCACGGGGGTAAACGATTCATCGTGGACTCCGAGAAAACTTGTAATAATTAAACAAAAAATGTCATGCTTTACGCCCTTTCAGATGACTGAGCGTCAGTTTTGTAACGCGAAAATCAACGAATGCGAAGACTCGGAGGCGTTCAATTCGAAGTGTGCGGTGAACAGCTGGAACGCCTGGTCCGAGTGTACGGTGACGTGTGGACGCGGTCAGCGCAAACGCGAGCGCGCACTGAAAGACGCTCAGCAAGCGGAGGCGTGCGCGCATATCGAATTGAGCGGCGTAGAGAAATGCACAGGTTAACAAATACACACATACGCACACATCCACACATACATATACACACAAATATACACCTACAAACACGCACATACAAACACACATTGACACAAAAAATACACATCACACACGCAAACAATTACAAAAAAGTTTGTTACATTTTTTGTTAATGTATTTTTTACAAAATGTAGAATTTCCGAGTATTTAGTCCAACCTTTCATCAATTCTTTTTTATACACATTTTGCTCGGCAAACATTGCTAGCTTCATAAAAATAATTTTAGGCGACGGCGGAGAGGATTGCAGTGTGACGCTAAATCCGCTATGCCAAACCACGAAATGGAGTGTAAGCTTTTGTTTTTGTGTACATATAAAATTATATACATATATTCTTGTAGTGTATGTAAACTGAATGACATATTACATATAAGCAATGCTGATCATTTATTCGCTCTGGTGGTGTGATAGTGAAGGGGTTATTATGTATGTTGGACGGTAATGTAAGACGCTGATTCGATTCCAGTTCACACTAGATCCTTTTGCCATGCTCTGGGCAATGCTTTAACTTAAATCCACAAATGAATCCGAATTTATCTCATGCTCAAGTGGAATGCTGGCTTTTGTTTTGCACGAATTTTGAAAATTTCTTTTTTTAATTGAAGAGTAACTAAATGGTTACACATTACAAAACGAATTTTCAAAATCCGTGCAAAACCGAAGTCGGGATTCCACTTGCGTCCAAGACGAATCCGGATTCATTTGTATTTATTATTATTATTATTATTGGACTGGCTCTAACACTGGCTCTAAGTAATACAGCACTATCTTTCGTCCATTCTCTCATTCTCTCAAGACTCAGCCATTAAATAAACTCCGTTGTATATGTGTGCAAAATGACTGAAAACTAACCAAAAAATTCAAGTTTTACTCCAAAATTTTGGTTTGACGCTTTCAGGAGTGGAGTCCGTGCAGCGCGTCGTGCGACGACGGCGTTCGCGTGCGCACGCGCCTCTTCTTCTACGCGGAGCACGAGCAGGAGTGCGCTAGCGTGAATCTGATGGAGAAGGAGACGTGCAATGTTCACTCCTGCCGCCGGCTACTCAGCGCGCACTCTGAAGGTTTGTCGGTGCTTTTTTATGATAAAAAAAGTTTTATATATAAGTTCTCTACTAACAGCGCCCATTGTGGGGGGAAATGCTTTATCGTTTCGGTTCAAATTAAATTCATTTGAACTTTTTAAATTCAAGTCACCAGTTCAAGATAATTTGAAAAAAGTTCAAGTTCAAAATGAAGCCAGTTTAACTTGAATTTTTCATTTTAAAATCGTTGTATTTGTTGGATTAGGAAACTTTATCCGCTTCAAATCCCCCTTAAATTAACTAAAAATATAAAATTTATCAAAAACAATTAAATTGGAAGCCACTGATGATTCAAATTAATTTCGAAAATTTCAAGTTGATTTGGCTTCATTTGAGAATTTATACCTTTTTTCATTTTGAATAAAAGTACAAGAAAATTATACATTTATTTTTTGAAAAAAAATTATTAGTCTTATAAGCAAATATCCAATCCAGAAATGTCCTAACACCACGAAATTTGGCTTTTAAGTGATTCGGCCGCTGAGAATTCGATCTCATATTTTCTGATAATAATGATGTGGTTTAGAAATTTGCCTGGAGGAGAAAGAGGCGGGCCAATGCGGCGGCACTTTTCCGCGCTATTGGTTCGACTCGAAGCGGCGTAAGTGCGAGCGCTTCATCTTCTCGGGCTGCAAAGGCAATCGAAATCAGTTCGACACCGAGGACGAGTGCAAAGCGTTCTGCATGCCCGAAGAGTTCAAACACAACTCGGCTATACGTAAGTGAATGGCTATCCTTTCACATTCGCATTTGGTAGTAATGAAGTTGTCTGCTTCACGATGTTTTGCTTAAACTTTTGTCTACGTGTGGCTCGTGGCCACGCCAACCAGGCCCGGCCCGGCCCAAAATTCTGTCCCGTCTGGCCCGATTGGGCCTGGAAAAACGTGGGGCCGAGCCACCCTTTTAGTTACCAACCTCTGATTATACCCCACACACAGTAGCAAAAATCTAATTATATTTCACATTCTTTATAGTAGCCGGCCATCAAATCCTACAGGACGTCGAGGAGTCGGTGGACGACGGCGGCGAGCCGGCCGCATGCAAAATCTCCGAGTGGTCGTCGTGGGCGGGCTGCTCGGTGACGTGCGGCAAGGGCCGTCGCCAGCGAAATCGCGCCATTGAGGTGAAATCAAACTATCGCCATTCGTAATTGTTGCGAGAATAAATATTTATTACTAAAAATCGAGGACAATTGTTGCAGTTCGCACTGTTACAATTTTATTTATTTTTTGATGAAAATGAATTCCACTTTCTGGATAAGTTCAAAATGATTTTTGATTATTAGTGGAGATTTTGCGAACCGCATCCTCGACTTCGAATTCAAATTCGACCGATTCGGACTAGGGCTAAGCGTAATTACTGATTACGAACAAATTCTCTTAGTTACGGTTTTTTTGTGAATTTTTTTTCAACTTCGAAACACAGCAATTTGGAATTCCGCCAGCTCAACAAAATGTCGGAATTCCAAATTTATAGGCTCAAAGTAATTTTGCCCAACACTGGACCATCTTTTCCGTATTCGGAAAACCTCTAGTTTATTATATGCATTTTGCCTATATACAAAAATTTCGGCTTTTGTAGGCGCTACCGCGAAACGGTGGCTCAATGTGCCCGCCGGCCGAGCAGTTGATTCACATTCGAAGCTGCGAGCTGAGGCCCTGCCGTAAGTTCCACACTTTTTTCATATTATATACATATTCCAGGGATGAGTCGAAAATAAATTTGAGATTTCCAATTTCTTTTTTAATTGACTTGTACTATCCGAGTAACGCCAACTCTACTACCTCCCCCTCCGCTCAACCAGCCATGTTAAGTTTAGCTGCGTTTGTTTGCTGTGTTTTGGCTCCTTTGCTTTTTCTTTTCTTGAATTAGCTGTTTGAGATAGAAAATTTAGAAAATCAAATTTTCAACAATTCCCTGTGTTTGATCAGTTCCCCTCCCCACATTCAGTTCAGCAGATCAAAGCAGCTAAAAGGCAGCCAAAAACATATCTGATTTTAACCATTTTTTAAACAATTTCAGCGCGCAGCTCGTGCCGCGCCGGCCGCTGGTCGAGCTGGTCGCCGTGCGCGACCGTTTCGAACGGCTGCGGCGACGGCTATCAGACGCGGCGGCGGCGCGTCAACCGCTACAACGCCGACGATCTTGACGATCCGCAGTGCAATGCGCCCGAGCTAGAGCAGCGCGCGTGTCGCCTGCCGTGCGTGTCGCGTTGAGCGGGTGCGCGACCAAAAACAAATTTCTCTCCCTCTTCACTGCCAAATTCACTCACGCTCACGCACACACAAAACTTAATTTAATACGTAATAAATTCATTTAATGCTTCCTACAATTGCATCGACGAAAATCTGCTAAACAATCGCGCTTACAAAAAAATTATAATGGTGATTTGTGGAACTTTTTCAACAAACTTTTGTGGACACGATACCACTATAAATCACATTTTAATCTCTAAGATATCGGTACGATGTAATCCGTAATATTTCCGTATTATACTGAATCCAAATCTGGTCTAATCCCACGATCCGAGCTCTCTTTTAAGAAAGGACCCAGTTGGTCTCTTGTCTAAGACAGTACTTTC
>SAUE01002966.1:324390-339802 GCA_009724625.1 Deladenus siricidicola | reverse complement strand
TGTTTTCCTTTCCACTTTTTTCTCTTCAATTTCTTTCTCTCTCATTTCCAATGGTAAATATCTACACTTTATTTATATTTATCAGTTACAGTTCCTTACGGTTACTTAAATTTATTTCAACAACAAAAAATCCTATGGTTTGTGGGCGAAGGAGCTGAGAATAAACGGCAAAAGTACCGAAATTTCAGATGTCCGTAAAAGTTCTCGCAAAAGTGACAATTCACAACAGCGGCGAGGCGGACGAGCATTTCGACAACTTCATTCTGCACATCTCTAGCTCCTACTTCGACGACGACTACGACGATCTTATTCGGCGAGTGCCGAAGGTCCACGACCTCGTCGAGGAGTGCTACGAGCGGCTGAAGGAGTTGAAGCCGGCGAACTGGCGCCAGAGCACCCACTTCCACAAGCCGGCCGTCGTCAAGTGCCACGATAAGGCGTTCGGCGAGACGGTCAGGGCCGAAATGGCCAGGGTGGTGAAGGACGGCGAGAAGTATACGGTCGACCTGTTTGTGGAGACGAACGCGCGATATGTTCAGGTATTTGCATTTATTTCTTTAAAAGATTTTTTCGAAATTTTTTTAATCTTTTTGAGTGGAAGCACAAGGACTAGCAAAAACATTTTCTCGCTTTCACTTTCCTATATTCCGGTTTTGGGGTAAAATTTTGGTGTACCAACATTTGTGGATTAACACTTGCGGACCATTGTGGAAGTAAAAAATTTTCAATTCGGAATTCGGAATCGGGAATTCCGATGGGTGAAAAAAATTTCGGAATTCCAAAAATGGCCGGAATTCCGCATTTCGGAAAATTCGGAATCGGAAGTAATCAAAAAAATTTAGATTTTTTCTAATTTCTGTCATGTTTTCTTTCATAATTGGGCAATTACGAATATATATTATTTACATTGAAAATAACAAATTTCTACAATCACTAGCATCTGTGATAAAATAACTTAAATCCGAGAAAATTAACCACCCAAAAAAATTATGAAAGCGAATAGACAGAAATTTATATTAAATGGTAATTCATTAAAAAAATTTAAAAGTTGTTTTTTACTAGTCCAAAAACTTCCGAATTCCGACTCGGAATAACCAAAATTTCGGAATTCTCTTTCAAAATTTCTCTAGCAAGGCTTTTTTAGATAGTGTCTTTTTGCACATTTCCAAAAGTATATCAATATATAAAAAATTGAATTTTTTTGTTTCAATTTTTTACAATCAATTACGAAATTAGGGGGTTTTTGAGCCCGTAATTACGAATTACGAAAATAATTTTTCGTAATCTGAAGGCAATACTATAGAAAAAATTAGAGAAAGCCCGTTACAACCGCCAAAAACGTCTGCAACCTTGGCCGGAAATGTCGCAGATTGGACATTTCCTGAACGACGCAGTTGGTAGGTAGCAAGCAATGTAAAAGTCCGCATGTAAAAGTCCGCATGTTTAGGAGACCAAGACGTGGACATTGGGCACGTGGACGAAAAATCTCCCAAATCCCCCAGCGGCGGCAGCAGCCAGCGAGCACAGAAGCAGCAGCCACAGCCGAAGTTGCGGCAGCCATCTGCGTGAAGTGGTTGATGTACAGGTAAGCGCGTGAACTCTCACAAAAGGCTCATATTTATGGAGTTATTCTGTTGTAAAATTCCAATAGACAAAAAAATAGGAAAGCTATTCTCAAAAATAGCCTCTGCTTCTCTTCTCCTCTTTCTAACCCGCTTATATCTTCACCTTTTTTGCTCTCTCTCTCTCTCTCTCTCTCTCTCTCTCTCTCTCTTTCTCTCTCTTCCCTGCCTTTGAATGTCACACTCCTGCGATATATTTCTCTACCATTCTTTCAATCCTCACAATCTCGTCCAACAAAGAAAGAAATTTTTGTATTTATTGTAGAATATTTTATAAAATTTTGCATAATTAATTTAAGGATGAGGATACAATTTAAGGATGAAAGCGATGGCTGTGGACGAAAAGGCTGTGTGCTCAACGAATTTGAGCTGAAATTGTTGCGCGAGGAGGTCATCCTGCTGAAAAAGTGTCAAACGAATGCGGTTGAGCGCGACTTTGAGCTGAAGCAGTTACGCGCCGAAGTTGACGCGCTGAAAATCGTTCGCACGCAGCTCACGCAACGCGAGGAGCAGTCGAAAGCGCTGCGCGCCGAGATGGACGCGCTGCGCAGAAGTCACGCGGAGATGGACCGCGCGCGAATGGCGCTGATCACGACCAAAAGCGGTCTGGTGAAAAGCAATATGGAGCAAATTCGCCTAAAGAACGCGGAGATTGAGTGCCTCAAGCGTCAGATTAACAGCAATAATAACACCAACAACAGCAGCAATACTGACAATAATAGCAACGCTAGTGCACAGTTAGCGAGTCACAGAGGCAGTAAACTAGATTTGCACAAAATAACGGAATTGGGGTGCAGCAGCAGCGGCGGCAAAACGCAGCAGAACAACAGCCGTCGCAACGGCAAAACGCAGCAGAAAAACAACAAAAGTAGTAGCGGCGAACCGCAGCCAAACCTTATCAACAATAACAACAGCGGCAAAGCGCAGCCAAACAACACCACTAACAGCAACGGCAAAGCTCAGCCAAACAACAACAGCAATAAAAACGGCACATCACAACAAAACGACATAAAAAGTAACAGCGGCAAAGCGCAGCCAAACGTCAACAACAACAACAATAACGGCTGCAAAACACACCTAAACGTCAACAACAGCGACAGAGCGCAGCAAAACAACATAAACGGTAACAGCGACGTCAGTAGCAGACTAAACAGATTTCCGACGTGGAATGCTCCAATTGATTCGGATTTCCCATTTTTTTGAGCAGCAAATTTTTGTATTTTTAATAATTTTTAAAATAAATTTGTTTTATTTAAAAAAATTTTAATTAACGCTTAAATCAGCTAAAATTAACGAAAAACAGACAAATTTAAACCTGAAGACAATGAATCTCTTTTGATTATAATATTATATACATACAATATTTTTTGATGATGTTAACATTCTGTGAAACAACGAACCTCATCAACAACAAAGAAAAATTCAAATTGGAAGTGAGAACGAAAAATTGGTGCGCTGTCAACTCGCTGCAATTTGCATCCACTTGGCACCATTTTCCTGGAATTTGCATTTATTTTGCATCCATTTGTTTGGAATTGCATCCATTTTTTGCGGATTGTATCCATCGAATTGGTGTTTTGGAGCGATCTCAATCAGCCTAAAAGTGATTTCCTCCTTTTTTCTCATCGAACGCGGGCGGTTGGCGCTGAGTGCGCCGCGGGGACGCTTCTCAGATCTGACTGTTCTCTCGGGCGTGTGTCCGCGCGAATTTCGAGGCTCTCGAAGCCGTTCGTCGGTCGGCCGACGCCCGCCGTCCTCGACGTAACGTTCGCGGTATTTGCGCTAGCGCTTTGCTTGATCTTCGTTGTGGCAAGACACATTTTTCGTCGGAGTGTTCTAAATAAGGTTATATACATACCATGTACATATGCATGCATACATTCACACATACGTACATGTGTAACGAGTCTGCGCCAATAAATTTCTTATTCGAAGTTCAAAAAATTAGCCAAAACCCATGAAAAATGGTTAAAAAATAAAATATTTTCAAATTTATGATTTAACAAAAAATTTTTAAAATAATTAAAAATTGATTTTTTAATAGCAAAATCTGCATAGAATAAAACTTTCAAATTTACATGTTTAATCAACCTTTCTTCACCCTACTGTGCATGCATTATCTTAAATTGAATACAATACTTACACGTTGGCGAACGCGTACACGATGGGATTGACGGCGCCGGTGAAAACGCGCGAAAAAAACAAAAATATCCTCCAAATCAGAATATCCTCGAAAGGCGACTAAAGATTACTTCAAAGACTACAGTATATTTCAAAAACTGTAGTACACTCTAAAACTGCAGTATACTTCAAAAACTACAGTGCGCTCAAAAACTACAGTAATATACTTTTTAAGTAATGTAATACATAGTAAAGGAACACAAATCTCGTTATTCAAAATCATTAATTAAAAAATTAAAAAATTTTCTACCTCAAAGTAGTGGAAAATGAGGCATACGGTAAACGAGTATGCAGTAATTGTGAAGGATTGGAAGAGAATACGGTACTCCATCTGACCCAACTGACGACGTTTTAATTTCGTTATATTTCTCTGAAAAAAAATTGAAATCACAAAAAAAAATTGTGGTGGTGACAATTTGAGGCCGGGGGACATCATGACACCAAGCGACCTGCGTACATTTCAAATTGTATAAAAAATTTAAAAATATTATTCGATTAGGAATTCAATTACGAATTCAATGGTTTAAAAGACGCCATTTCTCTAACTTAAAAAAAAGAAAAGAAGTTATTGTTAAAAAACTAAAAAAATTTTTTTAGAAATTTTGAGATTTTTCAACAATTTTTTTATTTTTTTTAAGTTTTTCAACAATAAGTTTTGTTCTGAAAATAAAGTTTTTAAACGTGACTCAAAATTTCGTAAATCAAAAAAAAATTTTTCTTTGATATTTTTCATACTTTTTCAAGAAAATTGTGTTTTTGGTTTTTTGCTACTTTTTCATTTTCGTCTGATCGTTTTCGAAGTTGTCAACTTTCTTTCATCCAATTCTAAAACCGCAAATCGCAAACAGCAAATTAAAACAAACTATAAAAGAAATTTTGGAAAAAAAATTTTAGAAAAAAATTGGAAAACTCGTTTACTGATGCATCCGCAACAGGATCATTTAATACAACGTTATGCCAAATCCTACATCACGAATTTGAAAAAAATAATTGTTTTCAATTTTTCTAAATCTGCGAAAAATTTGCGAAAAATTTTTGTCGATTTTTCGCAAATTTTTGCTCAAAAAAAACAGTAAATACTTTTAGCATCCAATGTTAGCATCCTTGGTGCATACCCGCTTGACGATTAGGATGAGGACGAGCGCGTAGAGAAATGCAGCCAAAATTATGCCGTACAACTCCGTAAACGATACCAATCGCTGAAGCAGACGACTGTACGGTAGCTCGGCAATGTATTCGTTGCCGAGACTTTGCCATTGAAATCGCTTGCCCATCAGCGGTGTTAGACAGACGACGAAAGACGCGCCGACCACCGCGCCCAGACAGCCAAACCAAATCTGAATACATATGACTTATTACTGTATTGAAAACATTTTAATTCATTTACTTGCCAATTACAGTACTATACAGTGTCATCAATATTCCTTTGCTGGTTTAATAATTAACCAAAAATAGAAGTTTTATTAAAAAATCGTCATTAGAAAAGTCTGGTATATGTCACGCAAAATATTCATTAGAAAAATTTAATTTTTTTATAATTTTTGTGGATTGATTGTACATACAACTCTGAACTCTAATCTCTACTATGTTATATCTACGCAATCCATTATCCATCAGAAGATCCTCTCCAAAGTTATCCCATCAGATCCTATCCAATTCCATCCCATCCAACCCCGCCCAAACTTATCCCATCAAATTCCATTGAATCTTATCCCATCCCACCCCATCCAAACTTATCCCATCAGATTCTATTCAATCTTATCTGCTCCACACCCAAGATATACGTAGATGCACGTAGATATTTGGGATTGACTTAGAGAGTTGAGCGGAAATTAGAATTTCCAATTTGGAATTTGAGATTTCGAGGCTCAATATGGCCGGTATTCCGAATTCGGGAGTCAGTTCCAAAAATTTCGCCAAATTTCCCACCTTCATTCCAGTGCTGGAGAACAATCTTCGCTCGAGCGCGCTCGAATACGTGAGCACAAAGCGATTTATTGCCAGCGTGATAGTGAAAAGTATGTACGCGACGTAAGAGAACACGGAGAGCGCGCCGACGACGGTCGCCACGAACGGCACTGGCGTCGTGTACAAGTCGACGCGCGCCACCACGCATAGCCCGTGGACGGCGTAGACGAATGAGTAGTGGACGTCGGCGACGCCAATCGCGACCATAAACTTGTAGGCGTTCAGCCGCAGCAGCTCCTTGTTCATGATGATCACCTTATGGTCGACGATTATGTACATATGATTGTTGTAATTATAGTTGAATCAACAAAAAAAGAATTCGCCTCTGGCTTCGATCTTTTACAAAAGATTGCATTCATCCCCGGAGGACAATTTAAAAAAATTTAAAATTCAAATCGTCAATTCAATAAATTAAAAAAATCGAACATCCTTTGCAGGATTCGAACATTCGTAACTCCATTAAAAATTGGCACATAAAAATGCCGTAAAAATTATACATTACCTTTAATATAGCAATGTTTGCGAGCATGCACACAGCGCAAATCACCGTAGCCAGCACGCCGACCACCGTAGTCATCGTGTGGGAGAGTGGAATTTGCTCATCCATCGTAATTGTTACTTACTTCACGTAAATTTCTACAAATTAGTATTTTTTAATTAAAATCCTTTTTTAACGAAATTTTTATTTTTTTAACATTTTGTGCGCAAAAATTAATCAAAACTAGAAGAAAAGAAGGTCAAAAAAGCTAGAAAAAATACAAAAAATTAATTTATAATAATTGCGTGCCGTAAAGTGAACAAAAACGTGAACACGAAAGAAAAAAAACAACGTGGTACATACGTGAGAAAATTTTCGATTTTTTATTTTTTTTAATTTTCTAAATTTTGTAGGAAATTTTTATTCAATTCAACCTCACCCATACGCGATTTTTTGAAGAAATAAAGTCAAAATTAATGACAAAAGTTACGAATTACGTGAAATTATTTTTGTAACTCGTAATTACGCCCAGCCCTGGAGCCATTTCTCTATCGTAGCAGACTTTTTTCGAAAGACACAAAACGAAAAATTTCGCTACAATTTTCCGAGCGACCACCCTAATATGTACATACATGTGTATGCATATAACGCCATATATATGCATACATA
The DNA here is from genome assembly GCA_009724625.1 of Deladenus siricidicola. Classification (NCBI taxonomy): domain Eukaryota; kingdom Metazoa; phylum Nematoda; class Chromadorea; order Rhabditida; family Sphaerulariidae; genus Deladenus; species Deladenus siricidicola. Next base: position 332,884 of record SAUE01002966.1, on the reverse strand, counting down.
TATATAAGGCCAAAGTACGGTTATTCACGCCAAAGTACGGTTATTCACATTCAGCAAAAATTTGCAAAATTTTGAGGCAAAATTTTAAATTGTACTTTCTATTAATATTTCTAACATTGTATTTCTAACAATGTTTCCACATAAAGTAAGTTTTCAGCATGAAATAGTTGAAGTGGAGCGCAAATTGGAAGAGAATACGGTATTTCATCTGACCCACCAACTGACTGACGACGTTTCATTCTATTTCTCTAGAAAATTTGAAATCGCCCAGCGAGTGGACGATAACTTGAAGCCCAAATAAATCGGAAGATGGAACGGGGAGACAGAGAGAAAGAGAGACAGACATACAGACAAACATTTTCATTTCTTTTTCTAACTACAATCTCTTACTATATGTTTGACATGTGCCACAGTCTACCGCAGAGAAATTCGCGCAAATGCCACAGTACTTCGTCTACTCTTCGTCCACAGCGTCGTCGTCGCGGCCACCGCCATCGCCAACGCATACATACATACAGTACACGCTCGACATTGTCTAAAGATCACCCAAAAACATTGTAAAAAATACAAAATAATATATTATAATAGGCAAAAAAATAAAAAATTCTTAGTAGCAGACAGAAATATGCGCCTATCTTTGTACAAATTAATTTAAAAATTTTTTTTTCACTTTTTTGTATTTTTAATATTTAAAAAATTGTAAATATTGTATTTCATTCGTTCTTTGCTACAAATTTCACGAGAGACAAAAAACTTTGATTTTATAAAAAAATGATTCGATCAATAAATTTTTTTTATTCATTCAATAAAAAATGTTTTTTGTGCTTTCAAAGAACTTCAAAAAGTTTGAAAATTTGTTAAAAACTTGAAAATTTGTTTGAAACAATAGACATGACTAATAATTTGAATGACTACCGTGCATTACTGCCGTATCCATGAAGAGCGCATCCATTACCGAACATTGACTACCACAGCGTATCCATGAAGCTTATGGTGGAAAATGATGCATTTTAATCATCAAACAAGAATAATTCATCTTAATGCCCCCTCCCCCGCAAAAATCGAGATTTGGCCGATGGGGTTTGCCTCCCCCAAAAGCATATGGTCAAAGGCGCGAATGGCGAGGAGACGTGCGAGCCGAAGCTGCAGACGCGCTGCCAGCTCTTCTGCCGCTGCCAGGGCGTGAAAGCGGGCGGCGTGTGCGAGATATTCGAAGCGAGCCCCGCGAAAATATGCGCGCCCGCCAAAGAGCCACTCGTCTGGTGCAAGTTGGTTTTTGTAGAGGATAGAAATAAAATGTCAGAGAGAAAGACAGAGAGAGAGAAAGACAGAAAAAGACACAGAGAGCCAGTGAGAGACAGACAAACAGAGACAGAGGGAGACAAAGAGAAAGACAGAGAGCGGCAGAGGGAGAAGAGTGTATCTTCTGAATACAAATATTTTCATTTCAATTCGTTATTTTCAAATTTTTTTTTCGATGCGCCGGCCAAGACCCAACAATTTGCCCGCGCTTCAGCCGGAGTGCGTCGCGCTCTTCGGCGGCAAAGTGCAGAGCGGCGCGGACGAAAAATTCAAAAGCGAAGTCAGCCACACGCGCAAACACTACAGAATGCGCTATGCGGAGAAGCGCACAATATCCTCGCACTCAGGCGCTAACGAACGCCAGAGCCCCCACAGCAGAAAGGCGAAATTTTGAAAGCAAATTTTAAAATTAATAATAATAATAAAAAATTTTTAATTAAAATTTACTTATACTTTTTGAGTGTTGCGAATTGAAAAATTACGAATTGTAAGATATATGGCTTTTTGATATTAAATTATATATAAAATTATTTGTTTAAAAAAATTGTCAAGAATATTAGCTACGACGTAAATTAAAAAATTTATTATGTAACTGAGGTTTTATGTACATAAATAAAAAAAAACAATATTCGCGTAACCCGTTTTTAATGGATAACATTTTTTGTTAATTCGGGAATAATCGCTCAGAATACGGAATGCTGAAATAAAAAATGAGCCACATTTTTTTAAATTCTAAACAACTGGGTTTCGTCAAAAAGTGAATAAAAAATAGATGCTAGATTGAGCAAAAATGTCGATTCCAAGAGCAGCAGTGGCGCAGCCAGAATTTTTTTCATCTAAGCCAGCGAAATAGGTGGCGAGCGCAAGCCTACAATCGTTCGCAATGTAAAAAGAAAAATATTTTTGTTTATTTTTTGTATTACCCCCACGCTAAACACTTTTCTGGTGGTTGAGTGAGAGAAGAAATGTTTGACACCAGAAAAGAAATCGTTCATTTCTTACTCGAAAGAATGGGTAGAGCACGCCCACTGGCTACACCACCACATGCGCAATATATAAATTAAAAAAATAATTTACAGTCTTTATAATATATAAACATCGCACAATAAAAACCTACGTACGAATAAGTAAAAAAGCCAAACGAGAGTCAGTGAAGTGATTATTCTTGTCAATTGAAATTCCACGAATAACATGCCACACAAATCGATCGAGAAAGAGGGGAAGTCTGTGTAGTGCCACGAACAATTTTCTCAATGTCGGCCAACAATACGTACGACTTCGTCGTGTTGGAATAGCTATAGCAAGTAGGCGCGGCGGCTAGAGAAGAGGATCACGGCCGCGCTGAGCAGCGAAATGCACAAAAGACCGCCCACCGACGTCAGCGACGCGGCGCGGTTACAGTAGTCGCCGCGGCACGCGCACACTTCCTCCTTCTGGTCGGGCATAACGCCCTCTGTCCTCGGCACGCATTCACCGACGACGTATTGACCCGGCTCGGAGCTGTTATCGCATCGAAGGCGCACGCTTCCGGCTAAAATAAATTTTAAAAAAATCGTTAAATTTTGCAGAAGTATTTTAGAAGCTTTTCATTAAATATAGTCGTATAAATCTGATCAAAAATCATAACATTTCTATTAGATGTATAAAGAGAAAAACAAAATCAGAAAAATATTCCAAAATGAAATTACCAAAAAATAAAGAAAATGATTACAACTACCAGGAACGTCAACATTTTTGGGGGGTGGGGAGAATTTACAAAAAAACAAATATAACCAACCAAAATTGCCGAAACAAGAAAGTAAAAATAAAATTTTTAGACGTTTCTAATAAATGCACAAAAAGTGTGGACACAATCAGCGTATCTAGGATATCGGAATGGTGGAGCAACCAAAACGTTTGCATTAAGTTTTGTGAATGGAAAGAGGCAAAAAAGGGTAATTGACATTTTTCCTCCAAAAAATTCAAAAAAAAAATTCTCAATTGGGGGGGGGGACATAAAATACAACCCCCCTCATATACGCAACTAACAAAATTAAAATAAAAGATCATGAAAATCGAAATAGGCAAAAAAGTAAACATAAATAATCAAAAAAATCTTAAACAACTTAATAAAAAATAATTTAAAGGTAAAAAAGAGAAGAAAACCTACTATTTACGTGAGTACTTTTGAGGCACGTCGTTCCTTGACACGTTTTCCACGAATTTCGACAAGCTCGCGCAGAAGATTCACAGTTCGGCGCCTCGTAACACTTGTATAAGGTGCCTAAATACAACAAAAATTTAAAAACAAGAAAAATATTCAAAATAATTAAGATATTTCCGGCACTTTCAAATCGCCAAAATTTCAATTTTTACATAAAAAAATTTCGGAAAACTTCTTAACAAAAGCCGAATAAATTAAATAAAAGTATAAAAAGTATAGCCAACCATTTACAATCAGTTTAGGCTCCGCGAAAACGTCGTCCAGTGCGTATATTAGAAGAATCAGTAGAATTGGAAGTAGGCGCGCTCCGCTGGTCAGAATATTATTACTATTAGTCGGAGATGCGGAGATCAAATGCATCTGAAAAAAATTCAATAATAAATTTTTTGAAAGATTAGTCTCAGCGATTAAATTGATAATTCCCACAAAGCTAGCTTGTTTTCTCAAAAGTTTTTATACCTTAAAAACGCGAAAAAAAATTCTTAACGGGTGCATTCCTCTAAATTGCCTACAAAAACAACGCAATTTTTAAAGGATATATTATTTTTGATTTTTTTATGTTGTTCTTACACACTTCTTAAAAGGGTAATTACTTTACGCTCAAAAATTTGAATCATCGAAAAAATTTCTGTTTACATACACTTTACACAATTGTCAACCAAAAGTAAACAGAAATTAAAATGTTTTATTAAAATGGGACAATAAAAAGTTAGCCAATCATTTACAGAAGTACAAAAAATGTGAAAAAATCAGTGGTACACCTAGTAAGTTTCGGAATGAAGTAGAAAAAAAGGTGGATAATTCGATTTCGAATAAAACGGGGACAGTCACTCTTGGCTACACGTGGTGGAGATCAGGGAAGATCATTTGGTGTCCGTTTAAAATTGATTTTTTGATTTTTCAACGAAAAAATGACCAAATTTCACGAAAAATAAAAAAAAATTTGCTGATTCTTTTGCTGAGGAGAAATTCAAATTGAATTCCCGCATGTCGAACATTTGTGGCGTGACGTTTTACCATTTTTGGCCAAATTTGTTTCAAGTGAACACACCGTGGTGTATTGCTATTGGTCTGTTACTAACTTTTCATTAAATTTTGGACTTCACTTTTCAGTAAATTTTGTTTTTGCAAATGGAGCCAGCCAGTCCAGAAATAGAGAGAGAGAGGCAATCGCTAAAATTCCAATTTTTGCCTCTAATTCAATTAAAAAATAGCAAAAGAATTTCAATCCGAGCATCATAACTGCTAAAGTGTTTTCATGATCAGTCATTTTGCATGAAAAGCGGTCCATCACCTCGACCTTTGATACCGGTTAGTGTTTGACTTTTTACCTTTGCCCGGTCATAAAACTTTTTACCTTTGCCCGGTCATAAAACTTTTTACCTTTGCCCGGTCATATCGATAAATTCGGGTAATTTTGGAAAATTTTATTAATCTAAAACAACAAAAATTCGGCTACAAATATCTCACCGCCACATATTTTCCTTTTTTGCCAAAAGAGTGAATCATGAAAAAACACAAATTTAACGCGATTTGCAGAAAAATGTTTTCACCAATATACTCTCTCTCTCTCTACAAAAAATGCAAGTTTCGCTTTCTGTTCGCTTTGATTGTTCAGAGAAAAAATAAAAAATTTCATGTCAAAAAATTAAATTCCCCCCAAAAGTTTTCAAAAAATAAATAAAATAAATGCACTGATAATTTTTTCAAACTTTTTTTAACAATAAAATAAAATGTACTAAGTACTACCAACAATTTCTTTAAAAAATAATTCCGTTGAATTCGAATTTGATTTTTTGGACCGACTATAAATTGATCGCTTTTTACGACGTAATAAATAAATTTATCAAAAAGTTTACCAGAAATTGCATCTAAATAATACCGGTATATCAAATTTCATCATATACTGGATAACTTTATCTAAGAGCCACATTTCCTAAGATTGACCATACCTCGGAATGTGTTTTTCCTAATTTTTTTGATTTTTTCGTATTCTCCCTCCAAAATTATGAGCGCGGACGCAAACCTCTTGTGACTTGTGATTTATATAATGGCCATTTCAGGAAATCAACTCCAAAAAAGTCTCAAAATTCAGTCAAATCCATTTTTCAGTCTATTGTGAAAACCAATACCAAATTTGACCACATCCAGAAATAAGTTCATTTTATTAATATAAAAATGTTTGGTTACGAAATGAAAAAATGCAAATTAATGGAGAGAAAACCCCGTCAAAAAAACTTTGCACAATTTTGCACAAATTAATCAATCAAAACGGTGAAAAATGTTCAAAATATTTCAAAATATCAACGGAAAGTCGGGTGAAAAAAATTTAACAAGAATAACACCTTTAAAATGCAATTAATTTTTGGAGAAAGAGTGAGTGAGAGAGAGAGACCAGCACACCAAAACTCCTCATTTCTCTTCTCTTTCCTTGGTGAAAGGCTGTGAAAAAGAAAATGGAAGAAATTTCCTGAGGATGGAAGAAATTTTCTTAAAATGGACGAAATTTTCTGAAAATGGAAGAAATTTTCTGAAGATAGGACAAATTTTCGGAGGATGGAAGAAATTTTCTGAAATTGGAAGAAATTGTCTGCTAAAATGGAAGAAATTTCCTGAGGATGGAAATGGAAGAAATTTTCTGATGATAGAAGAATTTGAAAAATTTTCTGAGGAGGGAAGAAATTTTTGGGCAAAATGATTTTGATTTTTCTTTATTTTCGCATTTTGCTGATAATTATTTAGACAAGAAAAATTAACATTTTTAACACAAGAAAAATTAACATTTTTGTGAAGGAAAATGAATAATGCCTAAATTTTTTCTGAATGTAACGAAAGATAGAGGAGGTGTGATATACAATACATATTTGCATACACAAAGAATGCAGTATTATACATAAATATAATGTATTTATAACAATTATGCATACACAAAAATGTAAAAATGTATTATTATAGATACACAAAAAAATAATTATTACGAAAAGTTCTTCAAAAAATGTGTTCTTTCCAAAGGTGTTAATGTAATATATATTCCGAAAGGGCAAAAATGTATAGAAAGCTAGTCTTCCGGAACATTTATTAAACTTTTTTTTAGAACTATTTATATTTAAATTGTTAATCTTTTTGCCTTTTATTGTTTCCACACAACTTTCGCAATTGAACATTCTCAATAAAATTTATTAAAAAAATTTATGGACCTGAATTGGTTTGCATTCCTTTTATTATTTAATAAAAAAAATTCTGAAATTTGCAATTTCATTGCGTAAGTGCACTGAAAGAGATATACGATATGCTGATCATTTCTTACGGTGCCCTTCCTACCCAGCTATCTACCCCCATTACAACGTTATTGCAAAAAACAGACAAAAACATTGCGGCAAAAAAGTGATAAAATGACATTGAAACAAAACGCTTTATTTGCGCGCTGACTACAAAAAATGGTCGAAAAAGGGGGAAAATCAAGAAAAACAAGGCATAATTCCAACCTTCAGTTTGTTTTGTTGGTTTTTTTCCATTAAATGTTTGCTCTTTTCCGCGAAATAACTTCAAGGCAAATGCAATTTTGTGAGACAGAAAATCCTCCTCTTTTTTTTCTAGTTGAATGGAAGAAAAGTTATGAAATGCGCCGCGTGAATTTGCTTCTTCTCCATCGTCTTCCATTTAATTTGTTAGCGGATAAAATGATGATGACGACAATTTGTTTAAAAAAATAAATGGAAAAAATAGCTTAGCCCAAAACACTTTCGTTCAGCCATTTATTTAAAAAAACAATTTTAAAATGGTCCAAAAAATTGCAAAAAAAAAAGCGTAAACAATCAAAAAATTGTGTGTGTATGATCACTAAAAATGCGTGTAGACGCTTTATGAAAATACGTGTATGAAATCATAAATCAAATACACATACATATGCATACATATACTTACATACACACATACGCATACACATACATATACATATGTGTGCATGTGTGTGTGTTAAAGAGGAAAGAACACTTTGAAAAGCCTCGCAAAAAGTACGTGGGGCGGAGAGGACGAACGCTGCCGCTTTCAAAAGTAAAGGTGAAAGGAAATGAAAGGGAATAATGGAGAAAAATGGAGACGAACGGAACGTAACGGAAAAGAATGGAAAGAATAGGAAAGCAACGAGGAAAGGAAAGGGAAGAAAATAGAAGGAAAAATATCAGCAATGAAAGAAATGAAACAAGAGAAAAACAACGATGAAAGAACGTCAATGCAACAAGGAAAGGAAAGGAAAGCAACGAGGAAAAGAAAGAAAAGATAAGGAAAAATATGGGCAAGGAAAGAAATACGACAAAAACGTGAGAGTAATGTAAAAAAAGCGAAAGCAAAAAGCAAATAAATTGCATTGAAAATAACTGGTGAAGTGAAGAGTGCGGGAGGTGATGAAGAGAAATGGGGTGAATAAGTGGTGGATGATCATGCCCACGGCTGTGGGGTTAAGTGAGGCAGGGCCGAAGAGAGGAGAGAGATGGAAATAGGGGAAAGTTTGGGAGTGGTGGAAGACGATGAGGGAAGTGGGTCGGAAGGGCAGAGGGGAGGGGGAATAACCAGGTGTTGTATGTGTTGTAGACATTTATGTTAAAAGGTTTTTGAGTTTTTATGTCCTTCTTTATTTAGTCTATTTTTAAATAACGTAATAGCAAAAATAACGGTCATAAAAATTGTTAGAATTTTTTCTTTAAATAAAGCAACAATTTCAAATGAAAAAAATCTTAATCACATAATACATATTTATAATAATTCATTTTATAGAACAAAACATTTAAATATTAAAAAATTAAATGTATTTTCGCATATATTTACACATATACATATATGTATAACTTTTGTTTTTAACTTTTGTTTTTAATGTTTTGCTAAAATTTTGTTATTATTGTTTTTATGTGACAGCTCACAATTACAGGGTGACCAGAAAAAACCCGGACAAGTGTTTTTATCAATAATTTATTAATAAATGAAAATTCCATA
>SAUE01002966.1:301001-319132 GCA_009724625.1 Deladenus siricidicola | reverse complement strand
CACTCTCTCTCTCTCTCACTCTCTCTCTCCCCCTCTCTCGCTCTCTCTCTGTTTTTCTCTATCTCTCTCTCTCTCTCTTTTTCTCAACTTTTGACTGAAAGCAACAAAAAATGATTTGACACGATTACAGTCCGATTACGATTGATTACGGTAGATTACCATCGGTTACAGTCAATTACGGTCGATCACCGTCGGTTACCGACGCGAATCATTTGTCTCCGCAGTCAAAATGACTAGGATTTAAACGTGATTCAAGTCCCAGTTCTGTCGGGTTCTTGTGCGCGCGGCGCAGAACTCAACAAATGCACATTCCATTCTAAAGACTAAACTCAATCAAGAATGAACAAACTACACAAACATGTGTAAGCCAAAGTGAAAAATCACGTCATTTCACAACTTTTTTGGTGTTGTGTCTCTCGAGTTTACGTTGAAAACAACAACAAATCTTTTTGTTGTTGATGTATGTATTTGTTTGCTAACAACAACTATTTCTTTCTTTTTATTGCGCAATTATTTTTCAATTATTTTCAATTATTTTCCAATTGAGCTTTTCTCTCACAAGTGTTTTCCGATTGATTTCGGCTTTTATTTTTGAAGATTTTTTTTGATTTTCTGATAAGTTTGTGCAAATATTAAAAAAAAATTTTTTTTGTATTCTAAAATTTTTTGCTGTTTTTCACGTATCTTTTTTGATCAAATTTTGTGTGGGGGCGATTTTTTATTTATTTATTTTTCTACATTTTCAACAAATTTTTTTAAATTTTAAAAGTTTTCGATATTTTTCAAAACATTTCAAACTTTTGTGTGGGCGATTTTTTTACTTTTTTATTTATTTTTATTTTTTAACAAAAATTTTTTGTATAAAAAGCAAATATTTTCTTACCAGAAATCACTTCCTATTATCACTAATCATATCATTATAAATTCATTGTACTGATATCACTGTATTGATATCTCTACACTCTCAATTCATTGTATTGACACATTCTATTGATATTCTCAGTCAATTAATATTTGAGAGAGAAAAATTCTCAACAAATTTCCAAACTAAATTATCAATCCGATTCTCAGCCGAAATCTCATCTCATTTCATTCACAATGTTCAAACTCTCGATGATAATCATTCTTGTCGCCACGCTCGTTGCAGTAGCGGCCGGCCACTGGCGGCACGAGCATGCCAACAACAACAACGGCGCGTCACAGTGGGGCGGTAGCGGAGGGCGCGGTTTCGCTGAGGCTGGTCAACCCGGCGGCAGAGGCGGCGGCAGCGGTGGACGCGGTTTCGCCGAGGCAGGCGAAGACGGCCAAAGCGGCGGTCGCGGCGGCCGCGGTGGCTCGGCGCACGGCGGACGCGGCGGACGGGGCGGCAACGCTTTCGGCGGCTATGGTGGTGGCTTCGGCGGTTTTGGCGGATTTTGAAAAGTTTATTTTTTTTAAATATGTATGCCATAAGTTATTTCTTTTTTTCTTTATAAATGCTAGAAAATGTTGTAAATTGTTTATTAAAAGTAATAAAAACACTTTAAAATTATTATGTTTTATTAAAAAAGGATAAAAAATGTTTAAAATTTTTTTTATGTCTTTTAATAAAATTCATAATAAAAAATTAAAATTTTTTTTATATTATACCAATCAAATAAACGGTCTGAAATCCATTAACGAGATTTTGCGTTTTAAACTCTTTAAACCCTTAAACCAAACCGTCAGCCGAACTGGTCTGCGAAATGTCGAGAGAGAAAAAGAGGAGAAAAGTACGGGGGGGGGAAGAATCGAACCTGCGAATATGAGTCACCTTCCGTGGCTCTAACACTGAGCTACGTCGGACATTGACAAGGTTCCCAAAACTGTTATATTTTGATCTCGCTAACTCCGTTCGCGACAAATGCTACAATTTGAGAAACCGGATAACCCTCCATCCACGACATACGTACAAGTCTTGTGGAATTTTTACGGAATTTTTAAAAATTTTCAATTTTTTGCCTTTTTTGCTTGCACAATTTTTAATTTAATAAAAAAAACTAAAAACAATTCACGTCTACGTGAATATTGGAGATTTTGATGTAGAGAAACAAATTTTTTTTCGAAAACTTCATATTGCTAAACTTTTGGAAAAAACTTTCGAATTCCTCCGACATGCCGTAATAGCGAAAAATCGGAATTCTGAGGCTGAAAATGGCCGGAATTCGGAATTCCGCCCAACTCTGTTACATATGTTGGGTTGTGGAATAAGTTCGTAGCACACTTTTTTAAACATTTTTTTTGTTTTTGTCGTCAAATTGATAAATTATAAAGATGTACCGGGTTCCTGGGCAGGCAAGACTGAATTCGGCTCCCCAGAGCACACAGTTGAGGACCCCTCAAATCCGGAATTCGGAATTTCTATGCTCAAAACGGCTGAAATTCGGAATTTCGGAATTCCGCTCAACCCTCATCCCCACAAGATTTTCATATTAAAGTCCATTCCACTGAACATTGAACACTGAAAAAATTGATTAAAAAATTACAAAACAAAAATTTCGAAATCCAAAAAAAAAGTTATCAGCGCCGCTGCTAAGCAAATGTTTACTTTAATGTTGTTTTATCTGCCTGCGCCCTCCACAACAAGAAAGCAGCAGCAGCAGCAGCAAATTTCAATTGCGAAATTGACAAAAAATGTTTTGAATTGAATTGTAATTTTATTATATTTGTAATTGTAATTGCAATTGCAATTGCAGGTTATTGTAGTTGTCATTTAATTTAGTTGTAATTGTCATTGATAACTGCAATTTTTGTGATTGCAATTGCAAATGTAGTTGTTATTAAGGTTGAAGCTGAATTGTAATTGTAATTGTGATTAAAGTTGTAGCTTAATTGTAATTGTAATTGTTTTAATTGTAATTGCGATTAAATTTGTAGTTTAATTGTAATTGTAATTTAGTTTTAATTTATAATGAAATAATTAAATACAGTTGTTATTTGATTGCAAATTATTTGTAATTTTATGCTATTGTAATTGTAATTGTAATGGTAATTGTAATTGTAATTGTAATTGTAATTGTAATTGTAATTATAATTATAATTTATAATCAAATTTCAAATTATTTTTTCTAACTTTTTTATTCCAAAAAATCTCATAATTATCATTTCATAAATTTTAGCAAAAAATTATCATCTCAATTGACGACAACGAGACTACAAAATGAAATTCTCATTCTCATTTTTTATGGTGGTTCTCGCCGAATTGTTCGCGGTTGTGGCCTACTGCAATTTGCGCAAAATTAGCGCGCTCGAAATGAATGACGCGCAATTTTTTGACGCACTACACGCGCCGCGCTGGCGACGCTCGGCGATGCGCGTTGACGCGTCCTCCGACTACGGTGACGTCTACGCAAGTGGCGGCGCGCGCTACGGTAGAGGCGGATATGGTAGTGGCTATAATGACGGCGCACGCCGTACACAACGCGCCGGTGGTGATTACGGTGGTGGAACCTACGGTATTTATAGTGGCGGCTATAAAGGCAGATATGGTGACACGTTCGGATACGCTGATTATGGTAGGTACGGCAGTGGGCCCAGTGAGTATGGCGGTTACGATATTGGCCCTGGCGCTTACAGCAGCAACGGTGAATACGGTAGAGGCTTAGCGGGTTACCATAGTGGAAGAAGTGACGCTAGCTATGATAGATACGGTAGCGGATCTTACGATTATGCTGGTAGCGGCAGAAGAAGCGCCTACGCCGGATATGGTAGTGGCTACGGTAGGTACTATGATGGCGCGCCCAGTGCTTACGGTAGCGGACGCGGCACTTATGGCGGTAGCAGCTACGGTAATGTGCCTAGCAACTACGGTAGTGTGTCTAGCAGCTACTACGGCAGCAATAGTCCTGGCAGCTACGGTATTTACAGTAATAAACGTAATGGCGGTTTGATGGGCAGATACGGTGGCGGCGGCGCCGGCGGTAGTTACGATAGCGGCAATTATCCTGCCGGCGGCGGTCCCAGATACGATATTTTGACGTAAAATATGTGCATGTATGCTTGAATCATGAGCACAAGTAGTGTCGTATTATTTAAAATATGTACAATAATAAAAATTTGTAATATTCTCGATATTTTCGATAAACAAATTCTCAAGAAATGACATTAAAAATGATATAAAAAATTAATAAATTCAGAAAGCGCACAAGAAACGGACAAAACCATAAACGTTAGACATAAAGAGAGAGAAAATTGCAGCATAATGTAATGTAAAAATCTACTGTTGGCCGGTCCGGCCGGGTGGCCGGAGCTGAATGGCGGCCGGTGCTATTGACCACAGCCGTCTTCCACTCTTGCCTTTGGCCGCTTATGGCTCACCATGGCTGACATTAGCTGGTCGTGGCTGGTTATGGCTGATCGTGGCTGATTATGGGTGATCGCGTAGTTGGCGGGTTGTGGCTGATCGTAGCTGATAATAGCTGTTAATGACTGATCATAGCTGATCGTGACTGACTAGTCGTGATAGATCGTGGCTGATCATGGCTGATCGGGGCTGATCGCACCTTTTCCTAACAGACCGCCTCTCCTTGCTCAAAACACACAATGCAAACTACATATCGTATACATATACTATGAAAATTTTTATTGCATATTTATTCAAAAAATTTTTTATTACTGTATCAAAGTTTTAGATATTTTGAAAGAAATATGATTAACTAATTAATTAGATTTCACTTTTTTTGTGTTTACTTAGGCCAAATTTTGGGGATTAATTTTTCGAATTTTTCGCTTTGTTTATTCAGTTTTTTTTGCTGTGCTTTAAAAAGCTCACTACGAAAAGTCGGAGGAGAAGTGGCTTACATTTTTCATATTTTGGTGGTGGATAATTTAAAAAAAAATTTTTTTTTGAAGCTTTTGAACTTTTAAAAAGAATTAAATTTGATTAAACGAAAAGATTAAATGTCTACATAGGCCAGGCGAGATTAATCGAAACATTTTTTAGTGAATAGTGATTAGTGAATGGTGTGAAAGTAACGCAACAAAGTATACAGTAACTAAAGAAATTTGTACAATGGTTATTTTTATAGAAATTATTTACATATGAACAGTTATTAAAGGAATTTTTTTAAGAATTATTTTTAATTTTTCAAGAAAATTTTTTTTTTAATTTAAAATTTTTTTAAAATTATTGCAGTATTATACCTATTATATATAATAATATGATATGTAATATTATAGTATATATTTTGCTTCTAGTGACCAAGTTTATTTAAAAATATATTTGTTTATGGCAATTTTTTTACACTTTTTTTGCTTACGTTTTATTGGAAGATGGGAAGACAGAAAATGAGAGAGCAATTGACTCAGAGAGACACAAAGAGGTAAGGAGAAAAAGAGAGAGAAGGATGAAGAAAGTGAAAGAGAGAAAAGAAAACACGAGTGATATAGAGAGAGGGAGACGGATAGTGAGAACGACAAAGACAGAGGACAACATAGATACATAGTGAGAGAGAGAAAGAGAGAGCAATAAAGAAATAGAGGAGGGAGGAAAAGATAGAGGAAAAGAGAGATGGAGAGGGAGAAAGAGAGAAAGAGATTGACACAAAGATTGAGAAAGAGCGATTAAGAAATATAATAATGAGATGGAAACTATCAGCAGTTACCGTACTCATCATTTTTAGCTAGAACAAATAACGCTAAATATTTTTAAAATATTCTATTTACTCTCATTTTAATTTATTTTCACTTTCGATATAATGGCAACGACGCTTCGATTCTCACTTCTTATTCTTCTCCTCGTCACACTCGCGTGCGGCTACGGTAGCGGCGCGGAGGCGGTGCGCGTGAAGCGCAAATTCGATTCGTTCGGTGGCACTTTCTCCGGCAACGGTCACTCAGGCGGCTGGGGCGGCGCGTTCAGCAGCGGCGGCGATAACGGCGGCGGCGGTGGCTTCGGCGGCGGCTACGGTAGCGGCCAGGGCAAAGGCATGCACGGTGGCGGCGGCGGCGGCGGTAGCAGCAGCGACGGCCGCGCATTCGCTAACGGATTCGGTTTTTGATTTTGAAGAGGAAAGCTTATAGCAAAAATAAACGTACAGTACATATGTATTTACTACATATATGCGTAATACTGTAATTTGGCGGATTATAATAGATTAAACTCATATATGTATATGTATTCATATATTCATAAACTTTACTTTTTTGATAAAAGTGCAAAAAATTTTACAAAACATTTTCATAAAATTAATAAAACTTGTTCTTGAAAATCGCAAAAAAAAATTTTTTTGCTGTATAAAACATTTTTCAATATATTTTTAATTAAAAATTCGTTGTTTAAATTTTTACATTACCGTTTTTATGTGTAACGTGCGGCCGTTCTAAACCAACTCAAAAATTGCGCTTTTACATTGTGTTAGTTAGAAAATTTAAAAGAATTTAGTTTTTTTTGGTAAAATACTTTTAAAAGTATTTAAATTTATTTTATAAATCGCAATTATTTACACTAAATTACAAATTGAAAAACCTCTAATGTCATTCAAAACACATATAAAATTGAGAAAAAAATAATTAAAAATGCGATTTTTCTTGTCAAAGCGCGGCGAACCATTCCGCGTCGTCGCGCACGCACGCCGGGTCCATGATCGGCACGCGGATGTTGGGGTAGACGAGGAAGAAGAAGAAGCAGAAGATCACGAAGCCGAAGAAGAACGTCATCTGTTTGTGGAAAAAACGTTTTTTAACATCTTTATAGCAATTTTCATTGTAATTTTAGTAATTTGTGTATGTGTGTATGTGATACATGTATGGAGGCTGTAGTGTGATGTATGGTGACTGTGGTGTGGCTAGAGGGTATGATAGCGATGGTGTGATGTGTGGTGAGTAGGCTAGAGTGTATGGTGTGGTTGTAGTGTAGTGTGTGGTGGCGGGTGATGGTGGTATGTATGTGTGTGTGTCTCTAATTTGCTTTTATTTTGGGTATCTGGAAGTGAGTGAGTGAGGAGGTGGGTAAAGTTAGGGGTTGTATGAAGCAGTGTTGGGTGAAATTCCGAATTACATTCGCCAAATCCTGGTGTGAAGGTGTGAAATTATTTCAAAATACCATTTCAATTTGATTTTTTATTTAAAAAATTGATGAAAAACGTCCAAATTTTAGAAAAGCTTTTAAGCTTCTGAATAAAATTAAAAATTTTTCAATAAAAAAATTTTAAAATGAAAAAAAACTAAATAAATTAACTAGAAAAATTTATAGAAAAATTTATTGAAATATTTTTACCTGTGAAATCCAGTGGAAACGATTCAAAAATTGCGCCGAAAACTCCACGTTCCCCACACGATCCATGCACCGTAGCAGTCGACCCTTTGCGCTACCGTAGTCGTCGCTGCTGTTGCCGTCGCTGAAGTTGATACTGTAGCCGTTGAGCGCAGCGGTCGCGTTCGCAGCGTTCTCGTACGCTGCGCCGCATTCCGCGTCGTCGCCGTCGCTGCGACGCAGCGCTGCGCTCTGGCGACTGCGCTTGCGCCGCCTCTGCTGTTGCTGCTGCTGTTGGCGCTCGCGGCGGTAGAGCTGCGTCTGCGCCTGCAGCAATTGTGTCTGAATGCGCGTCTGCAGCTCCTGTTGCTCGTGCGCACGCTGCTGTTGGAATTGGCGAAAGACGCTAGACGAGAATGAAAAAAGCGCGTCGGACGCGCCGCCGCCCAGCAGAGCCGACGGCGTCGTCGCATATACGCCGGTTGGTCTTGCCCTAAAATGCTCATGAAAATTTTTTATTTCAAGAATTGTTTTCAAAAAAATTGTTTTGAATTTTTAGCTTTTTTTGTGAGATTTATGTCAAATGACGCAAATGGCGTAAAGGTGTTAGAGCGGAATAAATAGTAATTTATGTTTCGAGGTTAGAGTTGTCCGTGTGGCTTAACCACACAGTTTTCCATTTTTCATAAAATGAAAATAAACCAACAAAATAAACTTGAAAAAGTTCAAATGAATCCAGCTCAAATTAATTTGAAAAAAGTTCAAGTTCAAAATAAAGCCAGTTCAACTTGAACTTTATTCGAAATTAATTTTAACACCAGCGGTGGCTTCCAATTTAATTACTTTTGGTAAATTTTATACATATTTTATGTAAAGGGGAATTGCAGTGGATAAAGTTTACTAATCCCAACAAATATGACATTTTCAAAATGGAAAATTCAAGTTGAACTCTAGCTTCATTTTGAACTTTTTTCAAATTAACTTGAACTGATGACTTGAATTTGAAAAGTTCAAATGAATTTCACCTGAACTGAAATGGGAAAACACTGGGCTCAACTGTTAGAATAGTCGCTCGGTATGTGCTGGCTGAAGGTTCGATTACCTTTTTTTTCGCACATAACAAAAAGCGGTTTGTTTTACTCAGGCCTTATCTCACGTCGCCCCCTCGTCGCCCTTATCGGAGCGCGTTTTATTTGTGTTTAAATTAAAATTAAGAAAAAAATAAGACAATTTTTTTCCGTTGAAAGGTTCAAGATACGTACAAATATGCACGTGTCTTCGGGTAATATGTACGTTTATATTATAATTTATCCCCGTTTTTTGGAGCCGGAGCTCTATTTCTTCCACACGGGCTTCTCTCAGCGCAGCGCGTCACTCTCACAAGATCAACGTTCTTGACCGCTGAGTACCACACAAAAGTATAGAGTATAACAATACATGCTTTATTTCAATGTTTATTTACATTTACATTACAATAGATATAAACTGGATTCCGAACGACATAATACATGATGACTACTGTATTCCAAATTTCTGTTTGATTTGAATTTTTTTTAATTTTTAAAACATTTTTTTCACTCCTCGCTACTGCCAAATCCGCTACCACCGCCGCCGCCACCACGGCCGCCGAAATCGCCGCCGTGACGAACGAAGCCGCTGCTATTCGATCCACCGCCGCCGCCGCCAAAGCCAAAGCCACCGCCATGATGATGATTATGGAAATGGTGACGATGACGTGGAGCTCCGCCCCCCTCGGACGAATTGGAGCTCGGCTGGCCGTCGCTAATGCGGCGAACGCCGGCGCCGCCGCCGAATGGAGGCGGCGAGCCGCCCACCACAAATGGAGGTGGTCCACCGCCGCCGCCGCCGAATTGGGGCGGTCCGCCGCCCTGCTCGTCGGATGCGCTAGCGCCGCCACCAAAGAAATGGCCGAACAGTCCACAGCTACCGTAGCCCACGCAGACGATTGCGATGAACGATGAAATGAGGAAAGTGTTCATTGTTTAGCGCTGAATATTGAGAATGAATAATGCCAAATTTTCAATTAGAATAATTATTAAAATATAATAATTAACTATTCCATTGAAAAAGCTGGTCTTTATATAAGCAGCGCGGTGACTTTATATCGATATGGCTGGCTGGCTGTGGAGTAGCTTTACCCTTTTGCTGCTTTTCGTTTCTGATCCAGATCTATCCTCGCCCCCCCCCCTCCCAAATCTCTCTACACTCTCGTCATGCTGAACAAACATGAGGAAATATGNCTTGTAGAGAGTATAAATGAACTAAACTTTGCAAAATATTTAGGATGCAATACTATATGCCGAGAAATGTGACATATGTAATTTTGCGGAAAAACTTCATTGTTGAAATTTCTTATTCTTGTAGAAAATTTGAAATTTATGATACGTTTGTTTTGAAATTAATTTTTTTAATAACTAGTCTCTCGTGGAACGGAGAGTTCAAAGTTACCCCGGGTTACGTCCGCAAAAAAAGTTAAAAATTTGTTTTTACAAACCGCGGCTCCACTGGTGCACTGACATCGGCTGCATGCTGAAAAGTTGATATGGCACAGTAAGTTAAACCGAGACTCGCTGAATAGCTCACGCCAATAGATTTTCAGTGACACTCCGTTATCACATGAGACGAAAACTCGATCCTCGTCCACGCCGATCACTGACGAAGTAACAAAAGGGAAAAATTATGAAACTTTCCCAATGTCAATGATCGCAAATTTCAAATGTGAATATTTTCATTAAAAATAACGCAAAAAATATAAAAAATATTTGAATATTTACTGACTTTCTCACCATCGAAAGTCAACCAACCTTTGTTTATTATTATTATATTGTTTATATATTTTTATTAATTTTAAAATTATTTAATAAAAAAGGTGAAAAAAGTAGTTTAACCATAGTTTTCAGGTTTTTTTTGGGTGTTGATGTTGAATGTATGGTGGTGGTGGCAGAGGAATAATTTTTTAAAAGAAATTTGCGGTTGATGTTGAATTTAGTTTAATTAAAACAACATTTATGCCCCTTTTTATAATAATACCAATTGAAATTGTGTCTAGAATTTGTTTGAGAAAATTGCGTGAAAAGGTTATTGTAAAAAGGACATACAATGCTTGATGAGCGATAATTTGTCCCAAACTGCCGCTGAGCTTGCCGATCGCCAGGCCGATTCCCGTCGCGACGGTTGGCGGCAGCGCTTTTGCGCTGCTGCCGCCGCCGCCCGCCGTTAGCGCGGCATGGTCGAACGCGTCGTTGGTGTTGTTGTTTTCATCGTCGTAAGCGCTCGCGTCCGCGCGGTTCTTCGCGTCGAACGCGTCGAGCGTCTTCGCTAGCCGCGACACGCGTCGCGTCGTTCGCTGTTCGACGCTGGGCGGCGGCGTCGGCCCACGCGGCCTTTGTCGCGCTGGCGTCGCTGTCGCCGGCGTAACGTCGTGCTTACTCGGACGTCGCGTCAGCGACGTACTGTCCGCGCCTTGAAGCGGCTGAAGACAACTTTGAGACGGCCGGCGTACGGTGGGCGACGCTTGTTGTTGTTGTTGTTGTGGAGGATAGTAGCCATTGTTGTTACGGTATTGCGAGTGCTGTCGCTGCAAAAGTGACTGTGGCGACGGTCCGCTGAGCGCAATACCGTTAGCGGCCGCAACTCGCACCAACGGTATCATATTCGCTACGATCGACGTGTCTCTGAATGCTCGAGCCATACAAAACGATACATATGTATGTGTGTGCTTATGTATATGTATACATATGTGTACATATGCATGTGTATACATTTGTACATGTGTATACACAATGTGTACATGTGTATACACAATGTGTTTTTTTCGCCAAAATGTGTGGTAATACTTTACTATAATATTCTATTAGTTAAGAAATAAAGTACGGTAGCTTACTGTGTGATTTGCAGTCGTTGGCGAATGTATTTGCAAAGAGCCAGCTTAATAAGCGACAAAAATACCACCATAAAGCAGACCGCCAGCCAAATGTCCAACGCCTTAACTCCAATTATGAAACCGTAGTATTAATTATAGTACAGTAAATAGTGGTACAATATGTGGCGCATGTGGTTTGGTACAGTATGCTGAGATGAGGGGTTCTACGAGGCACGGTTTGTATCAGATGTGGTATGTATATACAGTTACGGTATGCTGCGTAGTATGGTATACGTAGTACGTACTTTGCACGATATGCGTGATACGCTAGTACGGTAGCATGCGCTAGTACGGCAACTCAAAAAGAATTACCTTGAGATAGCTGACGCGCGGCATCACCTCGTTGTAGGAGAATGTGAGGAGAAGGATGGTGAGAATGATAGAGATCATGTCCTGAAACGAAGTCTCGTTCTCCATCCACATCGACACCCACGATGTGATGACGACGGCCGTCGACGGTATGATGAGCTGTAGGAAGCAGAAGCCGGCGGAGCGCGTGAACACAAAGCAAATGTATAAACGACTGTAGTTGCCTGTGTAAAGTAGCAGCAGTAATTGTAAAGTAGCAGCAGTATTTTTTATTGTTTTTTTTTGTTAATTACTGACTAATAAGCTGAATTTAGTTGTGGGAAATCACTTTTAATCTGTGACAGATATTATTTAATATATTCTAATTTTACTTAGAACAAGCTGTGACATATATAGCTTGCATCTGCGGACAGAGATTTTTAGCTGTGACAGAGCTACACAACCGAACCAATTCACCACCGAAATAGCTGTTGATGGAAGCCACAGCGATCCAACAATCACTGCGGATCTATTCCACTGTGTTTGAAGTAATTTTCATTTTCTGTCGACAAATTATTGTGGCACAGCTTTGAGCACAGCACAACTCTCACCTGTTGCGTAGCTTTCTAGCTGCGTCGTCACGAACGCCTCCTTGATGCGAAAGTCGGGCAAACGAATTTTGTGGAGTTTGAGCGCCTCGCGCTGGCCGTGCGACCAACCGTAGCGCACCTGGTCGGCCGTGTAGCCGTCTACAGTAGGGGGAGGAAGATTAGATGTGGAACACAAAATAATAATAAATTTAAATAATTAATTAATTAACAATTAATTTAAAAAAACTCACAGCTTTCGATGCCGAGTTTGCAGACTTGTGAGTCGAATGGAAACTGAAAAATTAAAAAATTTGGAAAAAAGAAAGAGAAAAAAAGAAAGAGAGAAAGAAAGAGAGAGAAAAAGAGGGAGAAAGAGAGAGAAAGAGAAAGAGAGAGAGAGAGAGTAAGAAAGAGAGAGAAAGAGAGATTTGGGATTAATATGAATTTTAAACATTTACCAGCGTCAAATCCATTGGACATTCGGCTACCACCGACAATCGTCTACTGTAGAGGACGTTACCGTCAGATTGTAGCCTGAAATGTATTTTTGCGTGTGGTCAAAAAATTGAAAAAGTTTAAAAAAAATCAGACAAAAATAGAAAAAAAAATTAGAAAAAATACCCAAAAAATTGAAAAAATTAAAAATAAAAAAATTAGAAATTCACGGATTTAAAGAAGAGCAAGCAGAGAAATGCGAAAGAAAACACCTGAGAAGTGAGCGATGCGATACGGACTGTTTGCGCGGATTCTTCGAGGAGATCGCGTTCGGCATGAACGTGTCCGGATGCCAGAGACTGGAAGGAAATAAATTTGTAATGAATGGCTGGTATTTTTCAAAAAATCACTTACCTACGACTTTGAACGAAAAATTTTCTTTTAATTTCTGAAAATTTTTTTTTATTTTTAAATTTTTGACTTTTTTTACTTTTGAAAAATTGGCCAATTTTTTGAAAAACGAAAATTGAATTGAAATTCTATAATTTTCTCACTACTGATACATACATACATATACATAATTCAAGGAATTCCCTTACAAATTTGCGTACGATTCGTGCAGCGCCAATTCGGTTTTGTTTTTGAATTTCTCTTTTTCGTAGACAAGCCGATTGTCGCGCCACGACTCACGGTAGAACATCTCGAGACTGTAGTCCTTAAATTGTTTTCATCAATCATTTTCATCAATAAAATTTTATTATGTATTTTCTTTAAATAAAAAAAACTTTTGGCAATCACATGGTGAAAAAATGTAAAAATATTTGAGAGATCTCCTAAAAAATCTCAAAGAAACTTTATAGGTTTCCGTGGAGAAAGATCTCGAAAAATTTTTATGGGGTTTCTGGAGAAATCTCCCAAAAATCTCAGAGAAATTTCCTATGTTCTTAAAAAGATTTAAAAAAATTTTTTAATTTTTTAAAAATTTTAAATGCCCAAAATTGAAAATAATTTTTCATATTGTTTTGCAAATGTTCTAACACCAAAATTTCTTACCATTGTCACCTCGGAAACGGCTCGAATATTGCTGACGACCACCGATACCGACACGACCACGGCCTCTGAAAATGAAGAATTGAATAACGAAAAATATTTATTTTTTGTCACAACATTACCGTACCCTCACCGTCGTCCGCATTCGACATCGGGCACTGGCGATGATCGTACTTTATTCGGCGCAGAAAGCGTAAAAAATCGCGAGTTTCGCTGTAACACATAAAAATATATTGTAGTAGTTTTACAAACGGCCAAGAGACGTCGAACTTTTTAGTGTGGAACCTCCCCCAACCGTAATTTATAACCGCAATATACACTTGACGACGACTCACCGGTAGGCCAGGAGAACACCTCTTCACCCAAAAACAAAAACAAAAACAGGAAGTTCTAGTGAAAAATAGAAAAAAAATTTCCGCCCCCTCCTCGCCTTGAGAAAAGCCAAAAAGTTTTTACATATAAAATATTTGAAAAAATTGAAAAAAATCTCTACCCCTGTTCAAAGACACTATCCTTGTTGAGCGCGTTGCTACCAATTCCGCCGCCGCCGTTATTCGCCGGCTGATGCTCGGCAGCATTGTGATCATGATGATGTTGATGATGATAATGGACTTTCGGATGAGTCTCGTGATCGATGGCCGATGGCAATTGTCTTGGCACGCCGCTGATCGTGTAGTGTGCGCCTGCGCTGCTGTTGGTGGAATTTCGCCCGCGGTCGGGACCATCTTTACCCGGATTGGGATTAATTACGTGATCAGGACGAGCGCTAGCCGTGTGAGCGGCCGCGCCGTCGCCGCCGTAGAGCGCGGCGCCAGCCGTTACCGCAGCCGCGTCCGAGAGAATGGCGGCTATTTGGCGCTCGCTGTCCTCCTCCTCGTCCTCCTCGTCCTCCAGCTCGTTCTCCAACTCCTCCTCCATGGCGTCCTCCTGCTCCTGGCGCGATCCGCCGCCGCGTCGCACGTAGGCGTGGCCGTGGACGGCGGCCGCCTGCCGCACCGCACAATTCGACGCGTAGCAGAGGAGGAGCGCTAGCGAAAGCGCGTTCAGTCCGCCGCGCATTTCGACAACGAATGAGTGAATGAATGAATAGTGTGATGGGTAGGTGAGGGAAGAAAGTCCGAGATGCGAAGATTGAGAAATTACATTGAATTCGGGGCGGCGCGCCGATAATGAACACCTGCGAAATATTTAGCGCTCAATTTTAGAATTAAAAAAATACTTTTGTTACATAAAAATACATTTTAGAAAATTTTTGGAGAAAATTTAAATTATAAAAATAAAATTTCCGACAAACAGATTGTCTTAAAAAGCAAATCACCACTCCTCCCGCCACTATTACCCCCTCTTCCCTCCTTCACACCTCGCCTCCCTCTCCCAACTGCGCTACCTCCTCCGTTCCCATACGTCACCCTACACCTTTCCACCTCTTTTCCCCATGCCGCTCCCTTATCCTACGCCAGGGGGAGGGGGTGGCCATATGGGACTATATGGTTCAAATATCAAAATAAAAGTTGTGAACGCATTTCGTGGCGGAGACATTTCCTGGCACAAAATTTATATAAATATTATATTATCAAAAAATATTTTCGCATAAAGTTGTAGATTGAAAATTTTTTCGAAATAATTCGAGACAATAAAAAATATTTTTGACTGAAATGACCCCCCGATAATGTTTAATTCGAAACACATGTCCCATCCACTCCAATCAATTCACTCACTATTACTCACTCACTCTGACTCTCTCATTCACTCCACTCACTTGGCGAGCGAATCGAATAATTCTGTGCAAAAAAGTGGAAAATTTCAATGGCACTAAAATGTCTATTTTCTCTCGCATTTTGCGTTGATTTTATGACAAATTTTTTGAAGAAAAAAAATGAAATGCCCACAAAAATTACTTAAATAACCACAAAAATGATGAAAATAGTTTTTTGGTAATGTACAAACGTACTACTGTAGGCTACCATAAATGTAGGTGTATACGCCTCGAGGACACAAATTTTTAGATGGATACCGTTTTGTTGGGAAATTGGATACGGTAAAAAGTGCGTGTGATCTTCGCTCTGATACCGTATACTACAGTACACACATCCGACCAGTTTGATACATAATTTAGAGAAAAAAGCTAAACAAAGAACGCTAAACACTGACACCAAACTACGTAAAAACAAACAAAAAAATCAACAAGAATAATAAAAAATGAAAATGAAACAATAAATGGTGCTTGCCCCTCTCTAAAAGGTTATCAGGTTAGCAGGTTAGCAGGTATTGTGCTAGTTGAGTGTTGAATAAAACGAAAAAATTCAAAAAAATTTAAGATATTCGCTAAATTATGACTTTTTAGCTGCAAATTGCGTTAAGTTGACACACACACACAGAAGAAAGAACGCCGAAATTGTGGGAATTCAATTAAATTATGAGAGAAAATCGCAATTTCGCAAAGATGAAACAATTCCGAACGCGTACACATATACATATATGTATATACATATGTATATATGTACATATATACATATGTACGTAGGCACTTATAACTTTGTAATCGGTGTTTAACTTCTTCGTTTTTTTTTACAACAACAACAAGAATAATGATATAAAAAGTAAAATTTATTACTTATGTAGTTTTATCAAAATGATGATTGAACTTTTTGAAGTCATGCCACGCAGAGCTGTGGGCAGCAGCAGCGTGTAGTGGTCAAGTGGGCAGTGGGGAAATGCTCCGACTCCCGCCATCCACTTCCCCCACCCAACCCTTCTCTTCCCCAACTTTTCTTCCATTCTCTCTCCCCCCTCCTTTTCCTCACGCTCCTCCCCTCTTCCGCTCCGCACTCTTCTCCACCCTCTCCACCACGCTCTCTCATACTCTTCCCGCCCCTCTTCATTTCCTTTCTCCTTCTCCCCTTATACTCTCACCCCTCTCTCTCCCACCCTCTCACTCTTTTTCTCTCTCCCCCCTCTCTCCTTTACCAATTTCATGTCGGCGCCCTCAACACACACCTCTCCCCTCCTCTTTTCCCACATCCTCTTCTCTCTCCCCTGCACCTCTCTCGAAACAAAAAGTTTTTTGTTTGTTTTTACCTTTTCTAGGAAATTTTCTTGCGCAAGAGAAATACCATATTCGAAATCAGGACGCAAATCTTGGAACTGGAAATTTTTTTCACATTTTAAGAGGGTAAAGTAAAGTTTAAAAGCTTTTCTTCACTTCAAAAAAAGTTTTGGCTTTCTTCAAAGTTGAAAATAAAACAAAAAAATAGCAAAACATTTTTTATTCGTTCACACGTCAAACATGCGGGAAATTGGGGGGCACTAAGCATTTTCGGCGCGCCGCTTAAAACAACAAACCGCAACAACAACAACAACAAACCGCAACAACAACAACAACAGCAACGGCAACATTAACAGCAGAAAGAACAGCAAAAAAGCAAAATAACCACAATAAATGTAACGGTAAGAAATAGCAAGAAGAACAATAACATCAGCAACAAAAATAATACTGAAAACAATAGTACAAACAAACAAACAAACAACAACAGCAACAGTAAAAACAAACAACAACGAAAACAACGGTAAAAACAAACAACAACAATGGCAGCAGCAAAAACATCAGTAAAAACAAACAACAACAACAACAACGGTAAAAACAAACAACAACAATGGCAGCAGCAAAAACATCAGTAAAAACAAACAACAACAACAACAACGAAAACAACAGTAAAAATAAACAACGACAACAGCAGCAAAAACCACAACAGCAAAAAACAACAACAACAGCAAACGCTAAATAATAATAAGCACTTTTCTTCTGCGATA
The DNA here is from genome assembly GCA_009724625.1 of Deladenus siricidicola. Lineage (NCBI taxonomy): Eukaryota > Metazoa > Nematoda > Chromadorea > Rhabditida > Sphaerulariidae > Deladenus > Deladenus siricidicola. Next base: position 301,806 of record SAUE01002966.1, on the reverse strand, counting down.
TTTGCATTTTTTTTCTTTTTTTCTTCCTTTTTTTGGAATATCCCGCGGGAGAAATTCATAAATTTTATAGCCATAAGATGAACCGCAGCAAATCCACTACGCATTACTGCTGCTGCTGCTATTATTACTACATATTACTTTTCCACATTTGGGTAGGCAAGTATGTATATAGGCAATATCCATCCATCCATCCACATCCACTTCAACAACTTCTCAAACGTACACAAGTAGGAGGAGTGTGCCAGAACAAATTTACGGGGGGGGGCGTGTGGCCTACCGTTTCGGAGACTATGGTCAATTGGGGTGGGTGGAGCGGGGGAAGTGACCATGGACAGTTCGGGGAGAGACCATAGACCATTTGGGGAGGGAGGGGGGCAGTCATCTTGGACTATTTCGGTGGGGACGAGGCAGATACCACTGACCATTTGGGGAGGGGAGATACCATGGACAGTTCGGAGAGGGGAGAAAAACAAATACACAAAAACAATTTGCACCAGGACTTCCGGTTTTTAAGAGAGCGGGGGGAGGAGGAGACACGGTGGATATACTTCATTTTATTCGAACTAAATTCTTTTTTTTGTCTTCTTTTCTATGCGTCCAATTTTAATCACAATTTATTACATTACATCTGTATTTTATCATATTATATTTGAGCGACAACAAAAAATAATGACTACAAATTATTAATGGAATACGAATCGAAGTTTATCTTCTGTGGTTTTTTTTTGGGAGTGACGTGTGCGGTTCTCTGTCTCATTTCTCTCTCTCTCTCTCTCTCTCTCTCTCTCTCTCTCTCTCTCTCGCT
>SAUE01002966.1:280472-299848 GCA_009724625.1 Deladenus siricidicola | reverse complement strand
GCGAGACCACCCGGGAGCTCTGGCTACGGGGTCGAGGCGGTCATTTTGGGGTCGTCACAAAGCACTGATTTCAAAACAAGCTATACACACCCTGAATCCCCAGCAATCCTGCGTCTGTCGGCACAAATTCAGATCTACCTCCGTCACCAGCACGCCGTCGCGCGTGCGCGAAAGTCCCGGCGTGCGCGAGCCGTCCGGCGCCGCCACATAGCTGCTGCCGTAGAAGTGACCAAAGTCCTTGTGCGCTAAACACATTTGAAGCTTAAGTTATTGAAAATATTGAATGATTTGCGAAGTATTGAGGTTACAATGCAGTAACTTATTTTTGTGTGCGGTAAATGCTCGTACCGTTGAGGCTTTCAAGAGAAGACTTAGAAAAGCTCTATCTACACAGTTAATTTTAAAAATCTATATATTTTCAATATTTTCTTGATAATAATTTATAATCACTTTTTTATAATAATATTTAATTATATTGTAGCCAAAGGCATTTGTTAGTGTTCCGATCTTATGATCATTTGGGTCTTAATGTAAAATTTTTAATTTAAATAAATAAGTATACCACTTGACTAGATAGATCTGGGTATTCACTTTGAAGATACCGGATCCGCGGTAAATGTATTCAAATTGGATCTAATTATGCCTTTCCCAATTTGGATACATTAAATACAATTGAGATCTATATGAAAGATTGGAGCCAGTACATGGGGGAAGACTATGGTGAAGGGGGTTATTGGGAAGTGGTTATGCTCTATCACTGTTGGCCAGCCCGCCAAAAAGTTTTTATGCGAGAGTCTTTGAACTTAGAACGATCTAAGAATCAAAACCGGTGTTGAGTCAGGGCTATAGTAGCTCCAAGGGCTCACCAGAGATTTCTGGAGCTCCGCGAAATCTCCAAACAGATTTCAATACACTTAGAACAACTTTTAATGTTAAAATATATAAAAAATCAACTGTAAAATCTAGAGCTACCTACCCGGCTCGCCGTTGCCCGACGTGAATTCGTGGGGAAAGTGTTCGGTGCCAACGCGATTGATCGCCACTGTGTAGACGTGGTTGGCGATCGCCGCGTTGCGCGCTTCAATCGGCCACAGCGCTGAAAAATTAAAAAAAAATTTTGAAATTACGGTTTGTGTTGACGCAGAAATTGAAATTTTGAAAATGCAAATGCCAATGCCAATGAAAAATGGCCAATGGCAATTGCCAATTACAACTGCCAGTTGCCAACTGCCAATGCCAATTGCCAATGCGTATGGAAAAGATAATGCCAATGCCATTAACAGCGAAAAAAACCTTCACTAAGGCCGTTGATAGTGGCGGACGGATTGAAGATGATCTCCGCGCCATTCAACGCGAACATCATCCAATTCTGCGGATGGTGCCGTCCGTAGCAGATGTTGATCGCTATTTTGCCTGAAAGTGTTCGTAAAGCGGTGAGATGTCCTCTTTTTTGCTCTACGTATTTTAATATTAAAATGGACATATGGACATACCGAACGCGGTCTCGAACACGGGGTGGCCGAGCGTGGACTCCATGTAGTAGGTTGACTGAAAATTTGTTAAAAAATCAAATTAAAAAAGTCGGCCGGCACCATCACAACCATTTAAAAGACCCCCTTTTTGACATGACGCGCGTACACAAAATATATGATATAAAAAAGTCAGGAGCGGGTAATCTAAGCTTGCGCCCCAACGCGCGCGCCACACGCCAGTCAAAAATACAAAATCAATCATCAATAAAAAAAAAACCTCGTTAAAATCGCCGACGCGGGGAATGTGGTTTTTGCGCGTTTTGCCGATGACATTGCCGGTGTGCGAGATGACGACCGCCGTGTTCCAGAGCGTGTTCGCGTGCGACTCGTCGCGCTCGAGAATCGACGAGACGATCACCGCGCTGTGCTTCTTCGCCAGCTGAAAGTTGAAAATATTTTTCGTATTGTTTTCTTTTGGCGCCGAATAATTTCTTTTTTTATGATCTAATGGTTACGGCTTTTGATTTTCTTAGAGCGGGATAAATACTAGTAATTTGTGTACTATGATCAAAGGTGTCCCGTTAGCTCAATTGGTAAAGCAGTATGTTATGGTTGTGGGTTCGATTCCCACTGCAATCAATTCCCTTTTCCACGGGCATAACAGGTTCCCCCCCCCCTCTCCTAAATGACATTTTCTGGAGGTGATTTATTTATTTTTTTAAAGCCCGTAAGCGGAAATAAAAGATCAAATTCGCAGTACTTTCTTTTGGTTCTGCCCTGTAATTTCGAATTGCCCATTTTTCGCTATTTCGGTCGACTAGTCGAAGGAATTCGGAAGTTTTTCCAAAAAAAATCATCAAATTTTCGAAAAATTATTGTTTCTACATTAAAATCTCTAACTTTCCCATAGAGATTAATTTTTTGCAAGCTTTTTCCAAAACTCGAAACATTACTCAATCGAAATTTTTGGAATAATGCAAGAAACCTGCGAGAGGAACTTCGTGGTGGGACCGTCTTCGGCGGACTCGGCGAACTCCGTCCACGGCAGACGCTCGCGTGTGCAAAACGCGAACGGCATCGTCCACGCCTCCTGCATGCAGATTATGCGCGCGCCCGCCTGCGCCGCCACCTCGATCATCAGCCCGATGCGTTCGTGGAGCGCGGCACGCTGTTCGCCGACCGGCGCGCTAGTGGGCGCGACGATTTGGTTTTGGATGGCGGCGATTTTCACCTACACTAATACATGTATGTATTGGTAACTCATGAAGTAACCATATTCTGGTGGGAGAAGGGTGAAGGGGGGGGTGTTAATTTAGCTTTCGAAATCGAAAAATGTAAAAATTTTTTCATTCAAAATCGTTTCAAAGCATTTTTTTAGCAAAACTAATAAGAATTGGAAGATATTATATAATTAGAAGGAATTTTTTTCAAAAATTACCAAAAAAAATAATCAAAATTCTTTTAAAAGGTACATACAAAAAATTTCTTAAATTTTTCAAATTTTTCAAAAAATTGGAAAACTTTCACAAAAACTAAAAAAATTGTTTAAAAAATATAAAAAATTTTGTGTTTTGAATTTTTTTTTATTTCAGCACCCACCCCTGGTACGGATAAATTGTTGCAAAAAATGTATGACAAACCCTTCGTGGCCGCCGCAGCTGTTCGGGCTCGGCTTTTATGGAGTACCCGCGCAGCTCGAAATTGCCCGCATTCGCAATCTCCACCAAATCGTTGTTGAAGGCTAATTGCCTAAATTTTTTTCAGAAAGAGTTTGTGTACATTAATGAATTAGTAGAGTGGTAGTACAGTAATTTATAAAGTAAGTATGTATGTTCATATGTAGTCACAGTAGCTACTACATACATACAATAGTGCGCACAGTACATACATACAATCACACATACAATAGTGCGCACAGTATTTCTGTGTATGTATATACAGTAGTGGGTAAGTAAAAAATAAAATATACTATGGTATGGTAGGCAGGTACTATGGTATAACATATTGTATACAATAGGTAATTTCTAAACAATCAAGCTAGCATTGACTTACTGTAATCGACGACCGTAGATCAGCCGCACAATGTCCTCGAGCGACTGATCGGGAATTTTCCCCTCGCCCAACAACGACTCTAGGCCATCGTGCTGCTTTTCCGCTTCCATCTTTAATCATTTATTTATTTATAAATTAATTAAAATAAATTGAATTAAATTAAGCATGGGCTAAACAATTATCCGGTGATCTTTGAATGTATAATCTTTTTGGCACTGTTTACTTTGGCACTATATGACACTGATTGACGCAATATGACATTAATTGGCCTTAAACGGAACCAATTAACACGAACTATAAGGCACTAATTGGCACTAAAACCTAATTGGCACTAACTATACGACGTAAATTGGCACTAAAATTGGCACAAACTATACGACGTAAATTGGCACTAAAACTAATTGGCACCAACTGTATGACACTGATTGGTACTAAAATTTGGTCCAAGACCAGGTGGTCTTTTGTATATTTAAAAATATTATTTGATGAAAATTAAAAGTTTTTCTCTGCTGCAAAAATTGTAACTGCCTGAGGAAACGAAAGAATAATAGAATTAGGAAATAAAAAATAAATAAAAATAATAAAAAATAGTAAAACATCGATCGTTGATCCGCCAAACTACGGTGACAAATGTTCGTACATATTGACAAATGTTCATACTATGTATACATATAGATATACATATACATATATGTGTTTCTTATCAATTCGTTTTTTTCGTCTTCATCTTCCGATGTTGTTGTTTATTGACTTGGTGTTATTGTTGCTCTTGTTGTTTTGCTTTGTTTTCATTTTATCAACAACACATGGCGCATGTATACACATACGTGCGTGCATATGTATGTACATATGTGTATATATATATATATATGTACTTAGCTCACCAGCAATTTTGCAACATTAGCGAAAAAATAAGAAGTAATTGCTAATTAAAACCTCGTGACAGTGTTATGTATGTAGTATTAGGGGTGTAGCACAGGGGTATAACAAAAGGAAATCAAAAATTGAAAATTTTTACACCCCTAATACATATGTACATATGCGTGTGTGTGAGTTTCAAAAGTTTCAATAAGAGTTTAAAGAGTTTAAGGCATGTTGGTTAAATAGTTTGTTTAAATAGTTTGTTTTGCTTTGAATCGGTTAATTTTTTGTAAAATTTTATTGTTTTTCGAATTTATTTTTGGATGCATTTTAATGAACAAATTCTTTTATTAGATATTAGACTATCTTGTGACACAAAAAGTATTATCAAAGAAAATTAGGAAATATTTCACACTACCTTCTGAATGCCTATTAGTTAATTACATTTTTGAAAAATATTATAATAGAAAATGGAAAAAAATGACTTGACATATGGACATGTATAGGAATTTTGAGTTGACATAGAAACATCCGCAATATTCATATACATATGTATATAGATACATAAGCGTTTCTGTGAAAGAATATGAAATGTACATGTGTATATGTACATATATATGTGTAGAAGATAGGCAGATGCGTGGCTAGTGGGTCCATTGTTAAAAACAATTCTTTCCTACATGTCCTTTATTAAAATACACTATCAATTACAAGAAGTTTCGAAGAGCTATACTATGGCTTTGGGATACTGTACATTTTCCTGTAAGCTAATGTATATTTTCTTATAAGATACTGTAAATTTTGTTATGGGATACTTTACATTTTCATGTAAGCTAATGCATGTTTTCTTATAAGATACTGTACATTTTATTACGGGATACTGTACATTTTCCTATAAGAGGGGAGGGCTAGCGGCTCGTTCCTCGAAGCCCAAAAGCGGTGGTCTGTGGCCAAAAACTAAAAAAATATACGCGTTTCTTTGAAAAAAATACGAAAAATATGAAAATGAACACCGGTAGAATGGATAATTCATAATTAACCAAAAAGAATTATGGCGCGAAGAAGAACTGAAGTGTCATCAAAAACAAGAGCCTAAAGATTGTTGAAGAAAATGGTAACGTAGAACATATACTATACACACATGTGTATGTATAAGATAATCTATCAAAAGAATTATGGCGAAAAATGATTGATGACATCAAAAAATGGTATTGAAAGAAAGCAAAAGATGATGGTGGGGAAAATGTTTTGAGACAAATGATTAGAAAATAATTGAAAAATCACATAACTTCCAAGCAGGGGGCGTCATCGGATCAAGGGTTGGGAGAGCACAGATTAGTCATCCCAGCCACGGTGATTCAAATCATAGCTCAGCGTGATCCCCGCAAAAAGTGGCGATTTGGAACGTCAACCCCACCCCAAAAATGATTATAAATCCTTCAAAAGTTATCGCAGACTGGAAATAAAGCCGAAATTCCGAATTCCGGCCGTTTTTGAGCCTCAGAATTACGAATTCCGACTTTTCCGTATTCCAAATGTGAAATTTTGTACTTTCACCCAACCCTGCTACATATGCTTATGAGCATTTACCAGTTACCATCACCAACTACCACCAGAAAAACCGTAAGTCCCACGCGAGGGATGGATGATCGACTCACATCCCCGACTCGGACGCCTTCTTCGCATGATAGGATGAGACTCTCGGCGTCGCCGCCGGCCTCCGCGATGGCTTCAGTTCGCGCAGTTCATTGACAATGGCTTGGATGTCGCGTCCTTTCGTCTCCGGCAGCCAGGCGTACAGCACCACTAACGCAAAGCACGGCGGCACGACGAAGAGCGGAATCAACGCGTACGCGTCAATCCAATTGTACAGCGGCATGACGACGAGCGTCAACGCGAACGCCATCAGATGATTGAAGGCGAGCGCCACCGACTGACAAGCGCAGCGATACTTGGTGGGCACCAGCTCCGCCGTTAGAAACCAGGCGACTGGGCCGAGCGCGAAGCTGAAAGAGGAGGAAAAATTATTTTAATAAACATTAGACAAGATAAACACTTTCACCACTAAACTTAACCGTAAAAAAAACTTATTTTAAAATATTTATTAAATATTTCAATTTTTTGGAAAGTTCAAAAAATTTTTAAGTTTAAATTCTTTNGGGGAGGGGGGGGGGTTAAATGTCCAAATAAGTTGGAAAAGAACGGATCCATTTTTTGAATCCGGATTCAACATGGATGATCTGCGGGTTAATTTCGGATTTGGCAAATTACACAGCGCACTGCCTATCAGGGGTGATGAAAGCATTTTTATTTAAAAATAGGGACAATGGGGGTGAAGAACAAAAACAAACACACATAAATAGTGATCGAAAGGATTGAGAAGAAGAGAGAGAGGCACGCGCGACGGTGTCTGCGCCTCGCGACTCGGTGTCATTTGTGACTATTTTTTAGTGTCGTGGTGAATAAACTATACTACTTGTTCTCCGTCCAATTACAATTACCACTCCTATTAGCCCCAGAAGGGAAAATCTACATGTATGTACCTGTACGTTACGCTGTGACCGATTAGCGCTATACAGCAAGCATACTTCAGTGAGTCGAGCAATGCTCGCAGCTGCGAGAACGCGACGAACGCGAGAAGGCACGCGATGTTCAGCGCGCTAGACACCAAGAAGATTTGCCGGCGCGGAAACCGCTCCACCAACAGAAAGCCGCAGAATGTGGAGAGTGTGCTGAAAGTTTAAGAAAAAAAATTTTGGCCAACGAAAATTTAGTCAGTTCCAAAAAAATTTAATGAAAAAATAATTTCAAAAATTTAAATTACATCAAATTTTTGCATACATTTATGAAAATTGGCTTCAATTGGAAACAAATAGGTGTGTGCTGTAGCCTTATATACTGTACAATACAGCAGATTGTAATGCAGTAGTATCACAACCAAACAGTACCAAAGTCTTTAGTGTTCTCCGCTACATATAATAAAGTATTATAATAACCACCTAAACACGAGCATAATCGACGAGACGTACTCGGCGAACTCGGTGGAGACGGCGGCGCGCCGCAGAAACTCCGTGGAGTAGAAGATGACCGGCCACAGCGAAGTCGTCACCTGTAGCGCCAGAACGCCAAGCAGGAGACCGAGCCGAACGTATGGGATGCGAAAAATTTCGAGGAAAGATTTGTTGTCGGGCAGCAAGTCCTCTTCGAGCTCCGCGAGAAATTCGTCTGTTTGTTTGTTGTCTGAAAATCTCTCGATTGTATTATATGTGCATGGTCGATGAAGTTGCGGGGAAAGATCGAAAATTTCAATTTTAACCTAAAAAGGGGTGAAAAACAGAGAGACAGACAGAGAGAGACAAAGACAGAGAAAGAGGGAGTGTGTGTGTCGGCAGATTATAACAGAGAAAGTGTTTAAGAGTGAATGAGTGAGAGAGCGAGAGTGAATGAGTGAGAGAGCGAGAGTGAATGAGTAAGCGAGAGAGAGAGAGACAGAGAGATTTTTGCCATACCAAAAAACGCTACCTAGCTTCAAGTAGAAGTGTATGGCTTTCCGTGCGCGCTCTCGATCCTGTCTGTTCAGCAGCAGATACTTTGGCGTCTCGTGCAGCGGCAGAACGGCGACAATCGCTAGCGTCACCGGCACAATCGCGGAGCCGATGAGCAGAATGAGATTGTTGCCCAACACCATCGGCATGCCGGCGACCATTCCGATCGTGTTCGTCGCGACGAACGACATCTCTGCGAAGAAGCTCATCTTACCGCGCAGTCCCAACGGAGAGATTTCCTGCAATTTTTTTGGCATGAAATGTTGTTATGAGAAATAAAAATCATTTTATTGTAATGTGTAAGTACCCTACATCACCAACGGGAGAGAGAACAGCCGGGCCCATGCCCCCTCCCGGACACCACCCACCCAAATCTAAAAGCTGTAGTGTAAAAAGAACAAATTTGGTGATTTTTTACACGCCCCTCTCCCCTCTACCCCCACACCCAAAAATTTATTTTATTACATTACTGTAACGCTTACGGTTTTAAGAGGCATGACACCCGCCTGGTTTCTCAAAAAATTTTTGAATAACAAAAAATTACCTGTAGCAGGAGAATTAGTGCGCACATCGAAATGCCGGAACTAATAGCGGAAATAAATCGCGCAAACAAAAACAATTCGATCAACGCCAAATAAATGCCGCCAACCATGCAGAGGACGGCGAGCAGCGTCAACACATTTCCCGTCAACAATCCGTCTAGGAAAAAATGAAGATTATCAAGTGATACTACAATACACTATGTATACCAGGGGTGAGAAAATTTTCGACTTTCGAAATCACGATGGTCTTTCGAATCTCGATTTTCTGAAAAATCGGCGATTTTTTCGAAAATTTCCACACATTTTGTTTAATTCAACCACAACTATGTATAAGTAATTTTTTGAAGAAATAATGTCATGATTAAACCAAACATTTGCACTTAAAAACATGTAGCACTAAACTCTGACATATTTGTCAGAATGAAGAAAAAAATTTCTGAAGAAGAAAATTTGACCAAATTTTCGAATTTCGATTTTCGGCGATTTTTTTCTTTCGACTTCATTTTCGACTCACTCCTCCTGTATTACACACATCTATCCCCGCAACCGAACGGGCTTTGATTTGTCCTCTAATTATGAGTCCAGGGCCAGCTGGCTAGCAAGTGCTATGACTCCCCCCGCCCCCCCCCCATCGAATTCGGAATTCCGAGGCTCAAGGTGGCCGGAATTCGGAATTCCGCCCACGCGTTTTGGATGCAAACTACAGTATTCGCCGCTAAAAAAATTTTTTTCCAAAGAAATAGTGAGAGAAAGAAAAACCAACTTTTTCTTCCCCAATTGTCGGTGATCGGAATCGCGATTAGACTGCCCAACGCGAATCCCGGAAACCAGATGTTCAACACGATCGACCACGTCCACGTGTACAGCGAATGGCTGCCGCGCACATCGTATTTCTCTAGCGATTTCGCCAAAAACGCGTGAAAACTGTCGGTCGCCGTGTTCACGTAGGCATTACCCGTTCCCATCTGAATCTCATCGCACTTATTATGAAAATATTCAATTATTATTATTGAAATCAAATAATAAATGACAACGATTTTAGTGAACAGAGCTCACAAAATGTTCAATTAATTGTTCGAGAGGAAGTGTACAGTATAAATGTATACCATAAAAAAACTGACATTATCTTACATAAAAATGTACAGTAAAAACACTTTGCGGGACGGGGAAATTTCATGGGAGTGGGGGGGGGGAGGGGGGCAGTGACCTAACTAGAAAAACTTTTCCTGAGGGGTAGAAAGGGAGAGGGAGGGGGAGGGGAAGGGGAAGATGGGCAATTGGTAAAAAAATTACCCAATTTTTTAACTTATTTTGTACAAAAAATAGTGTCTGTGTGGTGAGTCGAAACTGAATTTGTTTCGATAATCGAAAAAAAAAATTCTCACCATTGGTATACGGTATGCGCTAGCGTTTTTACCTGATAAATGGAGGCGAATGAGATTACGCCTCCCATACACAGCAGCCAGAACTGCGGCGCTTTGGCGATTTCGACAGCGGAGGCCGGCCGCTTTGTCGTCATCTTCTCCTCGACTATTCCTACAAACAAAAATCGATAAAAATAGGATATTTGAAAGAAAAATGGAAATTTTTCGTGAAAAAATTTCGAAAAATTTGTCAAAAATGTCTACGGCTCGAGCATTCCACGGTGAAAACAATGTGTGTACATATAAGCTGTTTACCGACAACAAACAGAATTTTTCGCAATTTTTGGATATTTATTTATTATTTCAAAAAACACGTTAAAGCACATCGCTTGAGGACGAAAAAGATCTCAAAATGCACAGCACATCCGATATGCTTCTTACTAAGCAATGTTCAAACGAGGTATATTATGTGTGTATATAATACATATATGTATATAATACATATATACTATGTATGTACAGTTTAAGCAGCGTAAGTTTTTTGGTGGACACGAACGGGAAGTATGAGGAAGATTTCCACTGTAGACTGTGCACTTCCTTCCATTTCATCCACGTATGTACGTATGCGTAAGTGAAGGGGAATAACAAATGGAAAGAATGTAATCGTGTTTGTTGCACATGTAAAAAAACTTCAAATGTACAAAACTTTTGAAAATCTCTTCTCCGACTACAAACTACAAAAAAAATTTTTATATTTTTTCGGCTTTTTTTCAAATATTTTACAAAAATTTACACACGTTTCTATGGTAACGCAATCAGACTGGAGAGTGTTGAGAATTGAAAAAGTTCAAAAGCAAAAGCTAAAAAGATGTTGGTCAGTCGACGTGTGGCCGGCGGCGACTCGGTGGGACCGTTGGCCGCCGACGCGTCCGCTGCCGCCGCCGCCGACGAGAATGTCGTTCACCTGAAGATTCGCTGGCACTCCACAAAAGACATTCTCGGCGTTTCCTCCTCGATTGCGGCGAAGGGCGGATTTGTTTCATTTTTCACAAAAAATGTAAGTTATTTTTGCGTAAATCATAAGAAAGAATGAACAACATAATCAGCATTTATATGTATTAAAGCAACATGTTTTGTTGGTGTAGTGGATATGCTCTATGTCAAGAATTCTTACTACTTTTGTGTTCGATTCTTCTTGGGGCCAAAGCCTTTTTCGCGTAAAAAACGCTGAATTTTACGTTTTTGACGTCCGTTTCACGTAAAAATCATATTTTTGATGGTTTTTGGTTTACCCCGTAAAGAAACTGCTAGGAAAAGTCCAAGGCGTGCGAGCGCCGCGCGAACCATCTACACCCCCCCCCCAATTTTTTATTTTGTAACGGAATTTTTATATAATCTAATTCTGAAAAGTTCCAAGTTCTTCGCCGCGGCCACATTATTATAATTGGCGAAATTGGCGAATAAACAATAAATTTATGACTCAATTTCCGGCCCAGGAATGTATGTACATAAAAAGAAAAATGTTGTACATGTATGTATGTATAGGGCGGTAAGCCGTTCCACTCATCGGCGCTAAGAAAGAATATATTTCCCGAGCAAATCGTCTGGCACTCCACGCTCTCGCTACTGGCCGTCGGCTGGAGCTCCGGTCTCCTCACGCTCGTCGATCCCACGAAGAGGACGGGTAAAATTATCTTGTATTCGTCACACATATATATTTTTTGTTGTATTCGTAATATGTATTATTAAATGTATGTATTATTATATGTAAATATGTACATACTTTTGAAGACAATGAAGGTCCCCTAAACGCTAGCTTGGAGAAAATTGTGTGCCTGGCGTGGTGTGACGACGAGTCCATATTGCTGGCGGTGGACGTGGTATATTTTGTATTTTTTTTTTGAATTTTTACTCAATTCAAATTTGAATAAGAAAAATAATAAGAAAATGGATGCAAATTGCATATTGCAAGATTATTTTACAAAGTGGATTTGCAATCTTCATTCAACTTATGTATTTTTTAGTACATTTCCGATTTCAGTTCTTCATTATTAAAAAAATGTTTTGATGAATACTGTATGTATATGTATGTATGTAGGTTGGCTGTGTCAAAACGTTCAAACTTGTTCAGCGGCAAACCTCCAACGAATTGATGCTTTTCTACGAGGCGAACATCTCCGACGAGATGGCCACCGACGTTATCGTGAAGCGGCTCAGTCGGTTGGTTTCTTGTATGTCCAAAGAATATCCAAGAATTTTTAAAAATTAACATTTTGTTGTGGTAAATTGCGTCTTTACCGAACTCACCCCACCCCCCCCCATTTAATCTTTAATGGATTAGATAGGTATAGCCCAATCCATTATGCATATCTCCTCCCCCCCCCCATTTTATATTTATCAGATTAATACAGTCCAATCCATTATGTACATCTATTATCTTTACTTTCCTGAATCCAAATTCGGTTTTATCCGAAACGAAGTCGCTGTTCTGAAAAACTCCGGCCGGGCTCCATCCAGCCCAAAAAGCTCCATCTAAAAACCTCCAACCTCCAGCTGCACACGACTATAGTACGTCCGGGCCACTCTCTAGTCCCGTCTGAGCCAGTAGAATAACATTTGTTATATTCTCGGTTGGCCGGCTAAGCCACAGCGGGGATTAGCCGCCTGCCTGTCGGGTTAGCTGCCTTTACCCTCAGCTATTCCCATTCATTGGCCACAAAACCAGCTCAGCTAATCTGGAGTGTGAATTGATTTTATTGTAGAAAGGTGTTTGAGCAATTGCGTGGCGCCGACAAGCAAATCGACGGTCGAGTCGCAATTGGCATTGCTGCAAAAAAGGCGCAAAAATCGCTGGAAATGGCGGATGATGATGAGGCGGACGCGGCGGCCGACGAGGGCCAAACCTTCACAAAACTTTTGCATAAACATCGAAAATTTATGGTAGATAGTCTATTATAATGTGTGGGCGCAGGTGTGAATACGGTACGATAAATACAGATGTTATGTACTTTAACCGCTTTTCACAGTACAATATACATACATATATTGTTGCTGAAAGCGTGGAACAGGAAGAATTCCCCCTTGCCGTCAGCAAGAGGCAGCTGACAAGACTGCCTTTTTTCCTTCTGACAGCCTGAGAGAATTACTTTTTTTCTCTCTATGTCTCTCTCGGTGTTTCTCTATGTCTCTCTCGGTGTTTCTCTCTATGTTTCTACCTTCTCTCTCTTACTCTCTCCATCTTCTCTTTTTCTATCTTTTTTGTTCACTCTTCTTCTCTCTTTCTCTTTCACTCTCTTTCTCTTTTTCTCTCTCTCTTTCTCTCTCTCTTTCTTTCTTTCTCTTTCTTCCTTTCTCTCTCTTTCTCTCGCCCACTCTCTCACACACACATTACACTACCAGCTTTACTTCAGTGAAATATTTAATAAGAATTGGGAAAGAAATTTCGCCCCCTCCCCTCTCACCTGAAAAAAATTTTTTTAGGAATTTGAGGAACAAAAGTCGTCAAAAGTCGCAGCACTCAATTCAGACGCTAGCAACAATAATAATAATAATAATAATATTAGCAATGCGTACTCCGCGTTCTTCATCGCCACAAAGAGGGGCGGAATCTATGTGCTCGGCGTTAGTACGGGTCAACTGTTTCGTGTCTTTCAAGTGAGCAGCACCGTATGATGGGAATACAGTATACAGAAGTGAATACAGTATGCTCAAATGCATACAGTGTAATTTGAATACAGTATACACCACTGAATACAATATACATACTCAAGTGAATACAATATATCTATCTGAATACAGTATACTGTGCATGCAGTGTGCACAAGTGAATACAATATAACTGAATACAGTATACACAACTGATGGGTTGGGTACCTTGAGAAATTATCGTAAAATTTTCAAATGATTTTGTAATGTGAAAAAAAAAGTTTTTCCTCAAAACTTCCACAATTTTTAGGCGGACAGCGAGATTTATCAACTTTTGAATGTGCCCAATCAACTCTACATTCTGGCGATCACCGAGGGAATGATGTTCTATCAGCTGAGCGTCGAAGGTCGCCTCGCCAACGACAAAATAAAAGTTTAAAAAAATTTGTTATTCTCTTTAATGTGTGATACACACACACGTGTAGTACCGTATATACGCTTTCCCGTGTGATTCACGCATATGGTACCGTATACACACACTTCGTAACATGTATCTGCCGAGTGAGTAGTGTCACACATTGTAATATTGTAGTAATTGGAAATATATATGTATTGGTAATATATATATTTAGGGTAAGAGAAGAGACAGCAGTGAAAGAAACATCGCAGCTGGCAGCAAAGAAAGTGGAAGAAGATTTCCACCAGGAAATCTTCTCACTTCTTCCTTGTCGCCAACTGGGAATCGGTTGCTTCCCCACTGGCTCTCTTCCCCACTATTTTAACGAGAATAAAGATGGTGAAGGAATGAGGAGTTGAACTATCGGGAAGTCCCACTGCAAAATGTATGTATCTGCCGAGGGAGAACAAAAAGATTTCTCCTCTACTTGCCAGCCACATTCGCATGAAATGTGCATCGAATACTGCATCCACTTTGCAACTTTGCAAAATACGGCATCGGCCCGCGGCTCCAATTTGCAGCCAGTAGAACTGCAGCCATTCTCAGAACTCCAATTTGATACATTTTTGAATTCATCTAGCGTGGTTGCTTTTTGTGCTAAATTCTTGCGGATTCCTAAAAAAGACAATTCAGCTCACAAAACTGCCAATTTGCACTATACTGCTAATTTGCACTTCGTTTAGGTGAAGCTGACGGGTCATCGCGAGCGCTTCGCGATGCTTCGCGTCGACGACGAGACGATAGCGTTCTGCTACGGCGAGCCGGAGATCCGCATCTGGGACTTACGCAACGAGGACAGCGCTATTCTGCCGCTGAGCGCCGATAGGGGCTACGATACGCTGGACCGTATCCTCAGCCTCAGCTATTCCACAAAAAAAGGTACCGTAAACAATACTACTGTAAAGTATACTAAACAATACTGCTGCAATGTACAGTAAACCGTACTACTGTAAGGTAGCATAAACAATACTACAGTAAAGTACCGTAAACAATACTACTGTAAAGTACCCTAAACAAAACTGTAAGACGACGAATTCAAAGCGGACTCAAATTTGTATCCAATTAAATCCACTTCTCATAAATGTATTAAAATTTTAGAATATACATTTTTTTGCATTTGCAGACTGTATATCGGGCGTTACGGAGAGCGGACGAATTGCGACGTGGCGGCGCCAGAACGCCTCGACGACGGACGGCGAGTCCGCTATTCTCGACCGCTGGCGACTGCAGAACGCGCTGCAGCTCAGCGTGCACAAGGTGGGGTTGTTGAGCTGTGGCTGTTGTTAGCTGCAAAAAATACAAATTTAAATTCAATAATTTTTCAAAGCTTATTTTGTGGAATTTAACAAAAAAAAATGGCCAACGCGCCAAAAAAACGGAGAGAAAAGAATTATTTAATTTTTCACGTTTCAAAATCCATAAAATACATACATATATGTATATGTATGTATGTTCGTGAAAATATAGAATATTTGGTGTGTGTGTGTGTATGTGTGTGTGTTTGTGTGTGTTTTTTACAAATACCGCTTGTTTGTGTGTGTTTTTTGAGCCTTATTAGCGTGTATTGAAAAGTAGACTAATCCTAGAGCAAAGCTTAAAATAAATAAACTTTAGATTAAAAAATAGTTTTGTGTTTTTTGAATGAATGTTTTTTTTGCCAGTTGGAGTAAACGTATGTATGTATGTGGGCGATAGTGTTCAGAAAGGAATAATATAATTTTGTGCAATTATAATACGAACAAATTATAACAAGAAATATTGATATTTATAGCTTCTGGAAATGTCCTGGTCGCAGACGAGCGCCGCGCTGGCCGTGAACACCGGCGAATCCGTGGAAATTTTCGTCTCGCAGGGCATCGACTTCTTTGTCGATTTGGAGGCAAAATTTTTTTTAATATTTTTCTGGTTTTTTTTTAGTATTCAGAATTAACTACAGCAGAAAAATCGTTTCGTTGATCGTTTCGTGTGGGAAGCGGTGAAAAAAATAATTTTTTTTTGCACTAAGACTTGGTTTTGATTGAAGAAGAAGTTAGAAATAGGGGGGAAGGGGAATTCGAATGTGGTGCTGGATATCGCTGCCTCCACCTCATCCGCTTTTACTAATGGCCTAGCCCCCCTCCACATTCTTCTTCGAAACCTGAAGTCTTAGCCCAAAATTTGTTTTCAATTTTTTGCTTACCAAGTGTATCTTCATTCCGGGGATTTCAGTATGATAAGGAACGCGAGCGATGAACTTGGAAATGTGTGAACTGTAAATTATAATATGATCGACTACAATACATTTGAATGTATTGAGAAATTTTTTTAGTAACATCAGATAAACATTTTCAGAATTTGAATCATAGCTCGGCGTGACCCCCCGCGAAAAATTGCGATTTGGTGCGCCACCCCAAAAATCATCATAAATCACTCTAAAATAATCGGGTTGCCGAGCTATGATTTGAATAATGTCCGAAAAGCTTTCAGTACGCGGTCATTCAAGTCAGTCCGCAAGTGTTGTCGCTGGTGCGAATTGTCGACCCGTCAGAGTGTGTCGAGCTTCAACTTCATGCCAACATCAAGGGATTCTTCATTTCGGGCAACTTTGTACTGCTATGGGACGACGTTAAGGTACATATTAGCCGGCTTAACACCGAAAATATTGTTTCAATGTTCAATTTTGCAGATACAATTGGACCAGATTCAGTTCACGCACGACACACCGCTAGCCATTCAGTCGGTCTCCTCGTTCGACATCAGCGCCGACTCGGTCGTCTCGAAGGCCGTCTACCACAACAATCGCATATTGCTGATAGAGAAGGACCGCCTACTCATCAATACCATCCAGGTGCGCTTGCATGCATACACGGGGGTGCTAACATTTACGATTTACGACATTTACGGCTTTTTTGGGCAAAAATTTACGATTTACGAAATTTCTAGGTCCTGAAAATTTACGGTTTTTAAATTTTTTTTTCATTTACGAAATTGAAAATTTATTTCCGTAGCACCCCCTGATGCATACACGCAGGGGTATAACGAAAGTAAATTTGCGATTTCGAATCACGAAAATTGATCTTGTAAGTCGAAAATTTCCAGATATATACATATCATATGGGAGAAAATTTTCATTTTTTGAAAAATTGGCCTTTGAAAATTTCAAAATTTTGCAACAAAAAGTGATTTTTTGAAGAAATATAATCAAAAATTAGCTCAAAATGTGACACTTTTATGAGAATATAAGTCGAAATGAGCAAAATTTTTCAAATTTTCGATTTTCGGAGAACGAAATTTCAATTTTCGAAATTTCAATTTTTCAAATTTTCGATTTTCGAAATCTGAAATTCATTTTCGACTCACCCCTGATACATATGTATAATATTTGCTTGCTGTGCATACTGTATAATACATTTCTCGAAATCGTTTAGGGTACATTAAAGAAATCGGTGGTTCTACGCGAGGCCGAAGGCGTGCCGAAGCTGCTGGACGTGAATCGAAATTGGCTGTGTGTGGCGACGTCGAACGCCTACCTTCTCATCTACGATCTCAATGACGAGTAATTTGGTTATTACCGTAATCGATCCACTTATACATTCAGTACAATAGCCCACGTCGTTACAAATACAGTAATTTATCTAGGCTACATTCATTACAGTTATCCATTTAGTTAGATTTATTACATTTACCCATTTCGTTAGGTTTATTACAGTAACCCATATATACAGTAACCATCTAGTTTACTGTAACCCATTTGGTTACATACAATGCAGTAACCCATATTCATTACAGTTATTCATTTACTTACATTTAATACAGTATTGTTTACTTTTTTGTTTTAAACTTCAGCAAACTCAAGCTCACCTTCCACTCAACAAGCATGGCTAGCGTTGTGGGCGGCACTCAGTGGGAGAAGTTCGACAGCGTCAAGGTAAACTCGGGCGGTAACCGCGTCAGCTTCACCGTCCAGCAGGTACGCAATATTACGCCATTTGTGACAGTGTTAGTGGGGGGGGGAGTTGGAGGGTTGAGGTGTTAAGGAGGGGGGTCATGAACCCCACCCGCACAAGAGGCGGGGCACCGGATGCAACCCATTTAGCTGTAATACAATAACCCACCTTTTTCATCTACGATCTTAAAGACGAGCAATTTGTTTATTACAATAACCCATCTATGTAGTCTACAGTAGTAGACCACCTCCGGAGACGGAGGCGCCAATTTTGTGAAGAAGGCCTTGAGAGCGTAGGTAATTTTTTGAGAAGTGCTAGGATCAAAAAATAAAAAATAAACAATTTTTTAACGATTTTTACGATTTTTTCCTCGGACCCAGTACTATCTTTTTTGATAAAAATTTGTGTGGACTAAATTGTGATTGATATGTAGGATGAGAGTGTTGTGGGCAGACTTTTTGTGTGGGAGGCGGAGACGGACAGCGTCGCATTCTTCTCGTTTCACGACGGAATGACCGACCAACAACTGTACGAGGCGAACGGATTTTTCGCGGAGTCGGCGACAAAAAATGCCACCGCTACAGACGCGCCGACGTCAAGACCGCCGACCGCGGCAGCGAAACGTCCAAAAACGGCGGCGGCGAGGTAATTTTTATCGATTTATCAACTTGGCAACTTGGCTGAAGTCCGCGTCGGTTGACGCGGGGCTATCATTTTACGCTTGGCTATTATCATTCTTTGATTGAGTATCATTTTACTCTTGACTATCATTTTACGTTTGATTATTATTTTTTGCTTCACTATCATTTAATTCTACTCGGATTTTATTATTTATAGAAGTCGGAGGCATAGAGAAGTTTTTTTGGGGGAGGGAAAGGAGGACAAATGGTAACAAATTACCGAAACATTTTTTCTTTGGTCGGGGAGGAGGCAAAGTAAAATAAATTTTTTCATTAAAAATTTTTCATTTCGCTAAACACTGTTGCGGGTAGAGGGGGGGAGGGGGGAGGGTCCGAGGATTTGATCCTCGCACCCCCACCCCCCCCCCCTACATTGTGCCAATATCTTAGTGATTAAAATCGGACATACAGTGGGTATCGTTTCCCCAAAAGGAAGATTCACCACATTTTGGTAATATTATACTTTTTTTCGTTTTTTTATTGCAATTTGCAGGAAATTGGAGGTGGAAATCAATCGTTACAAACTGCCCAATCACCTGCCGACCGGCCACTTCTGGGACCGGAATGACGCACGTTTTCTTGTATGCGAGGCGAACTCGATCGGGCTGGCGGATGGAGAGGTGTTCATTTGGCTTTGTCTTTGTCTTCGCTTTGGATATTTTTTTTTGGAATAATTTATTTATTTATTTATTTTATATAAATTTTTTGAATGTTTTTTTCTTTTTTTTTTAAGAAAAATTTTTATATTAAAAAATGAAACAAAAATTTCAGCAAAATAAGCTAAGTCAGTAAAGTTCTATAGCTAAACATATTATTAGCATACCTCGACAAA
>SAUE01002966.1:263617-280030 GCA_009724625.1 Deladenus siricidicola | reverse complement strand
GAGATTGGTGAAACATGTTTTCAAAGTTAGCAAAATGTTTGGCGTTTTGATTGCATTTTCGGCGAAATTTTTCTCATTCGACAAATGTGGTATATTTCAGTGGATCCTGCATGAAATTCCGTGAATTTTTTTTTGAAATGTTCCGAAGATTTTTTTTAAATACAACAAAAAATAACATTTCATTAACAAACGTACCATGTCTCGGTAAATAATACCCTTCAACCGTTTTAAGTCAATGTCTTGTAGGAATGTTTTCTTGAAAATTTTAAATGTTTTTTTATTTTTTATTATTTAATTAATTTTTTATTATTTAAATTTTTTAATGCTCTAAAATGTTTATAAATTTGCACTAAAAATTTTGCAAAAAAATTCAGAACGCCGGCGCGCTAGTGACGATGTTCGCGACGATGGAACACGGCATTCAAATGCAGGATTTGCAGTGGCGACCGCGACGAGCGGACGCGCTGATCTCCGTCAATGTTCCGCACATTTATTTCTTGAAAAATGTAAGTTTTTTAATAATTATTTACGTCAGAATATTTGGATTTTTTTGGCCACGTAGGGCAAGGAGGCGATTGGGGAGGGAATGATGATTGAGGGGGGCTACCAGGGAAGTGGGTGCGATTAGGAGGGCGATTTGGGGGACATGGTGATTGAGGAGGAATCCTACGAGATTGGGGCATTTGGGTAGACGATTGATTTTTTTTTGACGGGAGGGGCGGAGTAGGGGATGGTGATTGAGGGGAGGATGAGGCGTCCAGCAAGATAGGGGATTTCTGAGCGGGGGAATAGGTTACAAATTTCTTTTTAATATTTTTAACGGTTTAATGATCAAAGTGTTTGAGAGACGAATGTATGCATTTACATATGTACATACATTTATAAAGAAAGAGACATTCAGCCCGAGTTGGACGAGGAGGAGGACGAACCACACGTGGAGCGCTCGATTTCGCGCCTCATTCTGCGGCGAACGTTGCGCGAGTTTGTGGGCGTTGACGCTAGCGACGCGAAGGCGATCGGCGCCATGCTCAACTTCAGCTTCTTTTTGTGCATTGGCCAAATGGACAACGCGTTCAAAGCGATTAAATACATTAAAAAGTATGTGTGTGTTTGTTTCACGCCACCTTCTGGGGGGGGGGGGGCTGTTATTGACATTTGTGTGAATCAGACATTTGCTGGCGCATCTTGCACATATCCGGATCCGGTGATTTATGTATTTGTTCAAAATACAAAAGGAAAGACAAGAAAACACATTTTTAACAATAAAAACAACTAACCTCAGAAGAAACGTTAGCTGCTATGGCCTAACCTGCGAGTATGTGTTGCCTCAGTTGGTTGGGGAATGGGGGGCAGTTTAAAAAATCAAATGAATTCAGAAAAGGAGTCATCTCAACCGAATCCGGATCCGGTGTTCGCGAATCCGCTCGGATTTAAGAGTCGGCTTTAAAACTTTTTTCAAATTTAGCGAAAGCGTTTGGGAGCATATGGCGCAAATGTGCGTGAAGACGCGCCGAATCGACGTCGCGCGCGTCTGCCTTGGCCACATGCGCAACTGGCGCGCCGCGAGAGCGCTGAACGCTAGCGTTGCGCGCGGCGACTCCGTCGACTTGCAGACGGCGCGGCTCGCGTTGGAGTTGGAAATGATTGTAATATTTTATTTATGTAATATATAAGCAATGAGATATAAACAATGCTGTTCATTTCTGGAAGTGGTGCTGACTCTATTCCAGCTCAAGCTATTCCAGCTCAAGCATGAGCATGAGTCCGGCTGCCGGGAACTTCGCGCTCCATGAATTTTGTGACCCAAATTTTTCGCCCCGGAACAATTTTCGGCGCAACATTTCAAGGCGCAAGTTCCAGTTTCAGGGAGCAGTGTTCACAAAGTGCTTACGATTATTTCAGGAAGAGGCGAGGGCTATATACACGTCGATGAACCGCTACGACCTGCTCAACGAAGTCTACCAGGCCGAATGCAAATGGTCGGAGGCGTTTGAGGTGGCGACGAAACACGACCGAATTCACCTGCGCCACACCCACTACAACTACGCGCGCTATCTGGAGAACGTGGGCGCAATCGAGGCGGCGATCGAGAAGTGCGCGCGCGCAATTTTGAATAATGGGGGAAATAGGACAGCAGCTGTTTTAGTTGGGAGGAACACAGTAGCCGTTTTAGTCTGACAAAAACAGACGGAAAAAACATAGCAGCTGTTTTAGACAAGAAAATAAAAAGACAGCAGCTGTCTTAGGGGGGGGGGAGGGGGGACCGAACACCTGTTTTAATCAATGCTGTGAGAGTTTGCCTGCCTGCCTGCCTGCCTGCCTGCCTGCCTGCCTGCCTGCCTGCCTGCCTGCTTCTAGGGAGCGTGCTTTTGAAACCTCCCTCCCCTGGTGGAAAAAAGTTAACCCCCCGGGAGAAATTTTTTAGGGCAAATAAAAAAATTTTGAGACAAATAAAATTTTCTGAAAAATTGTGGGTGAAGGCTCGTAGAGACATTTCGACGGTGTTAGAGGGGCAAAGCCGTGTGCGTTTAAAAGTGGCGCAAAACCGTTTAGACTTTTTGGTTTTATGAGATTTAGTTCATTTTGAATGTAATTTTTGAGAGATTTTGCGTAACAACCCACTGATTATTATAACACATTATACATTATTATAAAATTATTATTATTTTATTGATATTGCAGCTACGAATTGGCGAATGTGCACCAATTCGAGGTGCCACGAATGCTGTGCGATGAGCCGAAAGCGCTCGAATTCTACATAAAGCGCAAATCGGAACCGTAATGTTGTTTTTGATTGTTTTGTGTGGTTTTGCGGTAATGTCTTAAACACATGCCAAAGACGGCCACCGAACACGGCCAACAAACACGGCGGAGTGCGCGAAAATCTCCCAATGCCTTCGGCAACAACCGAATACATACATATACACTCGGAAACAGTGCTGACACTTGAATAATCCGTTTTGAATCCGATTGAATCCGGATTCAAACAGCAGATTGAAAAGTTTGAGGCTGTAAAACTTTGTCAATTTGTATGTTTTATATAAAAATAAATATACCATCGATTAGTCAAGGAAAAACCACGGTTTGATTAATTGACAAAATGTTTTTAACTTCAATAAATGGTCTATCTACATAATGCAAAATAAATTAAAACTACGAATTTGTCAATCAAACCCTGGTGTTTCCTAAATAACTTGCTCAGTTTTTCATAAAAACCGAATTGAACTCACAGAAAAAGAGATCTCGTCAAGGCGAATCGAATTGTATATTTATTTTTATATAAAACATACAAAGTGACAAAGTTTTACAGCCTCAAAATTTTCAATCCGCTGTTTGAATCCACCGGATTCAATCGGATTCAAAACGTATTATTCAAGTCCCCCAGTACTGTTCGGAAACGTTGATTAATGTACATGTTATTGTTGCAGACAATTGTACAAGTGGTGGGCGCAATACCTCGAGAGCCTAAACGACTTGGAGACGGCGAAGAACTTCTACGCGCTGGCGCTCGATCATCTGTCCGTTGTGCGAATTCTCTGCTACAACAACAACGTCGAGGAAGTACTGTACTTTTTACATACACATTTTTCTTCTATAATATGTACATATATTCTAAATTCTTCGAAATTATAACCACATCTGCGAGTGACTTTAATCGTCGTGAAGTCACGCCAGGGTTGGGGCGGAATTCCGAATTACCAAATTATTTGCTTGCTACCCCTGGCGCCAGTCTAGCCATAGGGGGGAGGGGGTGGGGCTATGGGGGTGGGGCTAAGTGGAAAGGAGAGGGGGTGGTGCTGGGCAAGGTTGGAGTGGAATTCCGACTTCCGTGGCCGTGTTTGAGCCGCATAATTCCAAATTTTTCGCCATTTCAGCCGGCTAGTCGGAGGAATTCGAAAGTTTTCCCAAAAAAATTAAGCCATGAAATTTTCAAAAAATTATTGTTTTTACTTCAAAATCTCCAACTTTGATTTTCTTTCTGGCACAGGGAATTCGAATTTAATGTTTCTTACTAATTGTTGTTTTTGTGCAGTTTTCGACATNTACGAGACAAACCCCGGCGATGCGTTGCGAAGCCTGACGGAAATGGCCGAGGAGCCGGGCATAAACGAAGTGATTCCGTAATAACTTCGTATAGCATACATTATACGAAGTTATACGATATTTTTAAGGCATTCGAGGTGGTGAATCGCACCGGCGATCGTGCGGCAGCGCTTCATTTGGCGAATTTCTTCGAGTCCAACGAGCAATCACAACTCGCCGTACAGTACTTCGGCAAGGCGGGCGCGTACGGTACCGCAATACGCCTGGCTATGGTAACTGATTTTATGAAAAAATAAAAAAAGTTAATAAAAAATATTAAAGTTAATTATTAAAGTATTGAAGCAATATTTTGATCTCTTCAGCGATACAATATGACGGACAAGTTGGCGAATTTTGCGCTAATGGCCGGCGGCGGCGAGTTGGTGAAAGTGGCGCAATACTACGAGGACTTGCCGGGACACGCCGACAAGGCCGTCATGCTCTACCACAAAGTGGGCGTTTTTTTCCGCGTTTGAGTTTGGCGCAAACGCGCTTGGCGTTTTTCAAATAGTTGAAAACTTTATTTGAACAGTTCTCCCAATGTTCATTAATTTGGAGAAAAAAGTTGAAAAATGTTGCAATAATAGTTTTGTAGGTAGTGGGCGGTATATTGAAGAAATAGCGAGTTAGCGTAATTTTTTTTTTTTGAAAAGGGGTTGCCAAGCTATGGTTCAGATTCGAAAAAAGTGAAACTGTACGTCACAATATCTTACCCTTTGCCGCCCCCCCCCCGTTCCCGAAATGGTAATTGTGTAACATAAGTGTGTCATTTGTTGTTTCGTTTAATTTGAATATTTGAATTCACACATTTTTCCCCCGCAGGCGGGAATGATTGGCCGCGCGTTGGATTTGGCGTTTCGCACCGAGCAGCTGAGCGCGCTCGACCTCATCGCGCAGGACCTGAACGAGAACTCGGATCCGCGCGTTCTGGAGCGCGCCGCCGAATTCTTCGCGAAAAATCAACAATTGCGTACCGCTGTACAGCTGTTGGCCTACGCCAAAAAGGTTTATTAATAATATTTTAATGAAAAGTAATTCCTATAGAATATTTCAACATTTTCAATTCAAACTTCATAATATTTTTTTTGTTACTACTGGTTAGCAAATGTGAATCATTACCAATCTCTCTCTCACTCTCTCTCTCCCTCTTTTTTCTCTATTAATCTCTCACTTTTCTCTTTTTTTTCTCTCTTTCTCTCTCTCTTTCTGCACTCATAGTTTCAGATTATATAGATGATTCGTGGTGAGAGAAAGCGAATCAATTTCAATTATTTGTTTCTAGTTTTCGGAGGCGGTAGCGCTTTGCGTGAGACGAAAAGTGATCATCACCGACGAGATGGACCAACTCCTCACTCCGCCAAAAACAGGTTTGTGAAAAAATCGCTAGTAGCTATTAGCTAATCGCTATAGAATTACATATATTGGAATTTTGATTACTTGATGGTTGATTATTCGCCAATTTCTAACCCCCCCCCCCCACTTCTTTCTAGAAGGCCTTCACAATGGCGAACGCACTCAGCTGCTGGAGGAGATCGCCAAATGCTGCTTGCAGCAGGGCAACTATCATTTTGCAGCGAAAAAGTTCACGCAGGCCGGCAATAAAATTGAGGTATGCACGAGTGGTGAGGCGAAAATGAATTTGAGATATCGAAAAACAAAATTCGAAAGGAAACTGTCTGCCAAAAATCGAAAATTTCGACGACTTTTTCAAAAAAACAATTTTTTTTTTCTTATTTTGACTTATATTCTCATTAAAGTGCCATATTTTGAGTTAACTTTGGTCAGATTTCTTCAAAAAATCACTTATGGGTGGGTATGAATTAAACAAAATTTTTGAAATTTTGAAAAAATTACCGATTTTTCGCAAATCGAAATTTGATAATGGAGAAAAAATTTCGAAAATCGATAAGAGATATCGATAATGGCGCCTACTACATACATATACAGGCGATGCGCGCCCTTCTCAAGTCCGGCGACACGCAGCGCATTGTGCTATTCGCAAACACGGCGCGCAGCAAGGACATCTACAAGATGGTCGGCAACTATCTGCAGACGCTCAACTGGAAGGAGGACGCGAAACTCATGCGGCAAATCGAAAACTTCTACGTGAAGGCGAACGCGCTCGAGTCGTTGGCGAGCTTCTACGAGGCTTGCGCTCAGGTTTTAATTGTTTTTTTATGAAAAGACATTTTATTTCGTTAAAAAATTAAACATTATCATAAAAAATGTAACACACATATATATGTAAATATATTACATAATAAATTTTAAAAATTGGGATTTAAAACTGTTCTTGACCTATGCCATGGTGTACCCAATACCAAGTATCCAATACCAACACAATACCCAACAGTGAGCCGGCCCGCCCAAGAGAGACGACGCCATTGCCTGCTACGCATGGAGCCCTGGCGGGTTGGCACACGTAGACCACACCACCGCCCGCTAGTCCGTAGGGCTCTGGTGGGCCGGCCAACGGGCCTCGCCATTGCCATTGTCCATGGCAGTGACACGTCAGGGATAATAAATAAGATAAACTTTGGGAATTGTGATAGATGTGGAGAAGAATTTTTAAATTTAAAATTTTTACATAGAAAACAGATTAAGAAAGATTTTCATTGTCTTGTGCACGTCCCTTTAGGATTGGAGATTAGAGTACTGTATCTGTATGATAGGAGTATTGTATTCATATTATTGGAGTACTGTATCATATGATTGATTGTATGCATATGATTGAAGTATTGTGTGTATATGATTGGCGTACTGTATTCATATGTATTAAAATCAATTTTAGGTGGAAATCGACGACTATCACAACTACGAAAAAGCGCTAGCCGCCTACAACGAGGCGCTACGCTGTCTGGCGAAACACGACGCTAGCGGCGGCGGCGGCGGCGCCGAAGAGGACGACGCGTCGGCGGACGACGCGGCCGCCGTCGCGTTGCGCGCCGGCGGAGAGCGGCGACACGGCTCAAGTGCGCTGTCGGCGCGACGCAACAGCCGCCTGCTGCTCGAGGAGAGGCAGGAACGATTGCGCAAAGTTATCGAGAAAATTCGCGGATTCCTACAAACAAAACAGTAAGATCTATGTACATATATCGTTTTGTTTAATTCGCAGGGTTCAACAAAAGTTTTGTAACGCAATTAAATCAATTTTTTCCAACAGAAACAAATTGTTGTAAATATGTAAAAAATGCTCAGGCTCTACGAGACAAACCCCGGCGATGCGTTGCGAAGCCTGACGGAAATGGCCGAGGAGCCGGGCATAAACGAAGTGATTCGTGTCGGCGACATTTTCACCATCATCATCCTGCACAACGTAAAGCGAAACAATTTCAGAAAGGTTGATCTTATTCTTCTTTTTTGCGTGGCCTATTTTGAAAACTTTTACGACCATTCATGGAGAAAGGGAAGCAAAAAACAAAAAGTACCAAAAAATCTTTCATTTTTACACTATTTTTTACGGTCCGTTACGGTCCGATTTTTGTTACGGTCGGAGGGGTTTGGGGATGGCACACACAGCCCCCCCCCCCTCATCGCTTAAAAAAACAACTGGCGCATTGAAATGGTTGTGGGGGGGGAGGGGGAGGGGTTTCCCGAGTTGAAAAATTTTTTTAATTTTTTGGGATTAAAATTGAAATTTGTTGGTCTTTCCAAATTTGTAAAATTTTATTTTTTTAACGAAAAAATTTTTATAAAAAATTTTTTCAACTAATAATTCGCAAATTATAAACATTCGCAGGCCTATCAAATCATCGAAAACTGCGCGTCACATC
This sequence comes from Deladenus siricidicola, assembly GCA_009724625.1. Lineage (NCBI taxonomy): Eukaryota > Metazoa > Nematoda > Chromadorea > Rhabditida > Sphaerulariidae > Deladenus > Deladenus siricidicola. Next base: position 272,174 of record SAUE01002966.1, on the reverse strand, counting down.
CGCCCAAGATCAACATGCACCGCTACCTAAGCAAAGCGGTGGTGGAGCGAATCTACGCGGAGGTCGGCGTAAGCCTTCCGCACTCCGCGGCGGACGCGGCAGCGGCCGACGCGGCGGACGACGAAAACGGCAATGGCAGCGTGGAGTACAGTCATTTGCTGCGCCGGCAGATGGCCGGCACACAGCAACGACTGGAGTCGTTGGATGGCGACTGACAATTGTCGACAACAATTTGCGCAATTTGCATCAAAGCTCGGGGCGTGACGGAAAAAAATGAGCCCCACCCCCTCAAGTGCAATTTTAATACAAATTTAAAAGTGAAGCGCCACTTATCACATTTTTTATGCTTTTTACGTTAAGTTTTACGCGTTTTCACGCTACACAACTAGTCCAATGTTTGTGTATNGTGACGATGTGTGCGAAGATGGATGAAGATGTGTGATCTGCAGCGGAAGAAAGCTAGTGGCGGAAGTTTTTGGCGGCTACCGTACACCAAAAAACTAAGTAAGCAAATACAAAATGTTGGCACATTTTTCAACGTTTTAAGTCAAATAATCACAAATTCAAAATACATATGTATGTACGTATGTATGTATGTATGCATGTATGTATGTAGTAGTAAAACACATATTAACGCTGCTTTATGTTTATCGCACGCACATACATTTCATCATCAATCATCGTCATTAACTAGGCAAAAATAACAACAAAAAATTGTATATGTACACACATTGTAAGTAGTGGAGAAGGCGTAAAAGCTGCCAGGACTGCGAGACTCACGAGTTGACTCATTCATTCATTGACACTTCGGTACTCTCTGATGCTGAATCGGGGCGTAGCCCGTAGTGGAGAAAAAAAAGGAGGAGGGGGTGCTGCGGGTTCCATACTGGGAGCCGATGAGTGCCATTATGCTCCCCACCCCCCGGAAGGACGATCGTGCGGTGGTCGTGCACCTCACAGCCTATATGGGAGGGAATCAACGAAGGAATGCCACCCTTCTGCGAGCCGACAGGTCAATCATTTCATTCCTTTCCCTCAGGTGTCATGCATCCCAACCCCGATGAGGATAGTGAGAGCAGCGAGGCTATACGACCACCGTCCTCCCCCCCCCCCCATCGAAAGTCGTAGTGCAAACAAAATTGTAGCGATTTATTGCACTTTTTCCCTGCTCTCAAAAAAATTTACTCTGAGGGAAATGATTGATTTGATCACATCGCCGACGAATCGAAAGATTTGAGTCACACACGCACACAGCTCGCAGCCCTGCTATACATAGAAACGTTCATGGTGGCAAGTTAAGGATTATCAGAACGCCGCAATTGATCTCGCGCAAAAAGCAAATTGCGCGCGCGCGTCTGTCGCGTTCTCTGAGCTCACACTAATTAGAGTTCCTAGAATTTCATCAAGAAAATTGTCTTCAGTGGGCTCAAATTCTAAAAGATAATGCTCAACCCAAACACCATATACTACACATAGAAATACAGAAAAAATAAATGCAAAAAATTGTTTTGGCAACAAAATACAAATAATAATCACCTGAGGTGCGCGTGTACAACACGAACGAAAACAAAAGGCTAAATGTAAAAATATTATAATATATTCGAGACGTTATATAAGCACTTACATATAAGCACCAGTACATATGTGTATGTATGTATGTATGTGTGCATGTGTGTATGTATGTATGTATGTATGTATGTATGTATGTATGTATGTATGTATGTATGTACAAATTAAAAAAAAAATTTTTGAAATTTTTGCCACCCCTGGCATGTACACATACACACACGCACACACATATGTGTACATCATCAACTGTGGCTAGTCCACATCAAAACACATGCTAGAAAAAAATACGAAAAATACAATAAAAAACAATTTTTGCTGAAATGGTAGACACTGTGCTTGGATTATCATATCTCCGAAATGCATAAATTCACATAAAAAACGGACTAAAAATAGAGGAAGTGCGTGCAACTATTATTGTAATACATCACACAACCTAAAAACTGTACTATAAGTACTGTAACTCTCCTTCGTCGGAATCCGTGTAACTCAGAGCCAGCATCATCACCCAATCTGTTCTTCCCCGTAGGCCAAATTGTGGAGCCATTGCAAAATGTGATGACAAAATAAATCCGATTTCTGCACAAAATGAACGGACCCGAGTGGTAGTGGGAGTTACAGTACGAAACACAACTTAAAATTAACTGTCATTTGTTGCTTTTGCTGCTAGAGAGAGAAAGTCATGCTTGGCGAATATATATGTATGTATTGATTTGTTCTTTGAAGAAATAAAGACTTTGAAGAAATCGAAAATCGATGGTGGCACGAAAAATATGATTCATAAAATAAAAATAAAAGAAAATCCTACAATTAAAATATCACCTAATTAGGAGTAGCCAGCGGCGTGGCAGGGTATTTATGTGAGGGGGCATAATGACCACCATCTCTCCCCCTGCCCGAAGTGGTTGCCTGCTTGCCGCCTCCACCGTCCCAAAANGAAGGGGTCGCGGGTGGAGAAGGCGGTACAAATGGCCACATATTATTTGATCTATGAGAATTCACAAATAAATTTGAAAAACTAAATGATTATACGCTTATAAATGTTAAAAAAATAATTTTTTGCAATTTTGCAAAAATCCTATTTTATTGTTCGATTGGTCCAATTTTCCTTCCGCAAATTCTGCACGCGGTAGTCCGCCAATTTGCGCAGTCGCAATTTTTATGTATTTTTTGCTCGCTTGAAGTGAATGAAAGTGTCGCTATACGACGAAATTTTGGCGTTTTATTTTCGAAATTTTTATTTGAAAAATTACCACTTTCTTGAATTGCAAATTTATGCAAAATTGCAACAAAAAAATTTTTTCCGTTTAAATTAGCGCGCACATCAAGCAAGCAAAAAAAAATATTAACACAAAAAAATTTTTTTCCCAACTACAAAAAAAAATTTTTCTGGACTACACCAATCTGCCGGCGCTCTTCGACGTCGTCAGCGGCGCGCTCGCGATGAACGCGCTGCTGTTCGGCGAGAGAATCGCCGCCGGATCGAAGCGCGTCGTCGGTTGGTGGTGGCTGTGGTTGTTGTGTTGGGCGTGATGATGGTAGGGCGGTCGCGGACGCAGCTCATACTTCCGCAAGCTCGTCAAATTGCTGCTGGCGGGCAACTGAAAGTCTGTTTTACTCAGCGCGTAGATGCTGCTCGTCGAGTTGCGCTTCGTCAGCCCGACGCCGGCGCCGAGCTTCTCGCTTTTGTTCGTCGCCGCCGACATGCCGGCGTTGAAGCGCGCAAAGTCGAGCGCCACGCGATTCGCCGGCGAGTAGGGTTTTGTGTTGCGCGCACTGAAAACAGCGATATATGTAGTATGTATTCTATGTATGTACATGAGCTATTATGTATATGTAATACACACATGTATGAGCAAAAGCGTAGCCAGAACAAAAATTTCCGGGTGAGAATTCTCCATTTTTTAACAACTAAGAACTTCAAGACTAAATGGGACTGGAGTCGGTAAGAACTTCAAAGCTTTAACGACTCCAGCCCAACTAACGCTCACCTACATAGCTACGCCCTCGGGCTCGTGGCTCGCGATCAGGGCTGTGATTTGAATCACAAATTAACTCAGGATATTTGGAGTGCTCTCAATGAGCTCTTTCTTTTTTGTGGTATTGAACTTCCATAAAGAAATTTCAATTATATTTAGATGAAGGGAGGAGACATAGCGGACGTCCACCGCCGTCTACACCCAAGCTACGATATATATATATGAGACTATTGTGTACTTACGATAAATATTTTTTATTCGTGTTGTTCCTCAAAATCGACGGCCGACAATTCGTAGAGACCGTGACTTTCGAAATCTGAAAAATAAATGAATAAAAATATATAAAAATAAATAAAAAAATTCGTATACGCTACAATTCCATGACTCCCCTCCCCCAATTATACAGTATGACGATCTTACCGGCATTCGATTCGTGACGTTCATGCTGTGATAGCCGGCCGAGACGGAGGGACGATGAATTTGGTAGGTGGAGGCGGGCTCCGTTCGCCGACTCGACGACAACTTCAGCTGTTTGATGGGCGTCGTCGCCGAGGAGAAGCGCGTTGCGGCGCTCGGCTTCGCCACAATCGCCGTGTTCTGCAGCGTCATCGGCGCGCGAGTGGTGGTGCGCGGCACGACGCCCGACGTCGCGCCCGACGTGGGCGGCGGCAGCGGCGAGGGCGTTGTCGGCGGCTGCGGCTTTTTGAGCTGCTCTACGAGCGTATGCTCCGAGCTCGGATGGTGGTGGTGTTGGGCTTTCGCCTTCATCTCGCAAAGGCGATCGCCCTGCGATTGACCGAACTCGTTGACGGCCGTCTATAAACAATTTTTTTTCAAAAATATTGATTTTATTTTTGTTTTAAATTTTTTAATTGAAATAATTTTTGTTTTACAAGGTAAAATTTGATTAGAAAAGAAACTGATGGGTTACTGTACTTTTAGCACAAAAAGATGTACTGTACATTCAGCGCAGAAGGCGTACTGTACCTTGAGAGCGGAACGGTTGCTGCACTATCAACGCAAAAGGGTTACTGTACTTTCAGAGAAGAAAAGTTACTGTATTTTTAGAACAGAAAGTTAACTGTACTTTCAGAGCAGAAAAGTTACTGTACTTTTAGAACAAAAGGATAATTATACATTTAGTACAAAAGTCTTATTCTACCATTAAAGCAAAAGACGTATTGTTTTTTCAGAGCAGAAAGATTACTGTATTTTCAAAAAAAGGGATTTTGTTAATAATTATTATATCTTTATATTTTTTAAATTTATTTTATGTTTTAAGTTATTGCCAAAAAGTGTATCAATTATTCGCTGTTTTGGTACAAAACTAATTTGTGAATGTGTCATTAATCACATTCATACATACTTCGTCTATCAAATTGCCATTGTCGTCGGAGGCGGCGGCGGTGGCGCATTCGTTCGTTAACTTGTGCGAGCGCAGCGCATACGTATTCCCGGGCGACTTTGGCGCCGCCGACTTCGCCGTCGGCGTTACGACGCTACCACCACCACCACCAAGACCGCCGGACGATGGCGGCGGCGGGTCCTGCAAATTGCCCAGCTCCCGAAGACCGCAATCGTCAAGTTCGTCCGCCAGTCGCGTTACCGTCCTCGATTTCGCGCTACTGTGGACGACGTTGGCGGTGGCGGCGCTGTTGTTGTTGTCGCCGCCGCCGCTGTTGTTGTTGTTTGTGATTTTGCATCTAATGTTGTGCGGCTGAAGCGACGACGCTTTCGACGCGCCGCCGCCGCTGTTTCGCTCTTCCCCGATCGTCAACGGCTTAGCCGCCGCGCCAGCGGCCGCGTGTGGCTGCTTCTGCGCCGCCGCCAGCCGTCGACACCACTGCTCCTTCTCGATGAGAAATTGCTGCTGCGGCCCGATCACCGAGCCGGGCCGGCAGACGCGCAGCCACGCCATGCACTGCGGAGCGCTCAGCTTGAAGTGCTTCATCATCCAGCACGCTATCAGCGTGCCCGTCCGCCCCAGCCCTGCCTTACAGTGGATGGCGACGGCGCCGCGCGCCTTCTCCACAACGCTGATGAACTTGAGGACGATCTCCTCGCTGGGCGTGGAGCCGTCGATGAAGAAGAGGTCGACGTGATCGAAGCCGGCATTAATGAATCTGAGCAGAAAAAAATTCCAGAATTAATGAGTTAGCATTCACCTCGGCCTCCCCCTCAACTAAAATAGATTTTTAAGGTCTTGGTCTCGGCACGGATTTATGTAAAAAAATTATTCAAAATTATCTGAAAAATTCTCTTCTCTCCTGAAAAAATTCCGAATTCCGAGGCTGAGAATGGCTGGAATTTGGGACTTACGCTCAACCCTAGCAGTTATATATAGTCAGCCGAATCACCCCCCCCCCCGGAAATTTTTTTGAATTCGAAAAAAAAAATCCGCCCAACCTCATTCGTCATCGTAAGTCAAAGCCACTGACTACGCTCACTGAATTCCGAGATATTTTTTCCAAAAAAAAGAAGCATGAAATTTTTTAGAAAATATTTTCTAGAAATTAAATCTCCAACTTTGCCATAGACATGAACTGTTGTTGCCAGCCTTTGATCCTGCACCCCAACCCAACACCTGGCAAAGACCTACCGTTTCGCGTCGTAGACCTTCCGATTCAGGCGGATGATCGTCGTCACATTGTGCTCGCGAAAATAGTCAAAGTAGACCTCGGGCGCGTGATAGCAGTACTCGTTCTCCATGTAGGAGCGATCGTGCGGCCCGCAGAAGCTGAGAATCTTGTCGGGCACAATCCAGTTGAGGTCGCCGTTCTCGACGCGCTCAAAATACTCGTACTCGTCCGGGTCGAACGTCTTGAAGTTCAGCCAGCCGAGGTGCAGCGCCTATGTATACATATGTACGTAAGAGAGGGGGATTTTTTATGTTTTTTTTTGTCTTTATGTTATAAGGGATTTTACCTTAACAACAGTGTTCATACCCATCCCCACCCCTCCCCCCTCCCAACACCACCAAAATAATGATTTGAAAAATTTAAAATTAATTTATAAGAAAAATTCAGTTCAAATTTAACTTATTCAAAAATATGTTCAAAAATTGAACTTATTGTTCATAAGAAATTCATTTTTTATCATCAAAATATATAGACTTTTGGTTGAAGAAATTATTATTATTTCATTCGTCAATAAATAAACTCATCGTTTTTGAAAAGTTCATTTTTTCTTATCAAAAAATGAACTTTTCTTACAATTCCCAATTTAGGTCATAAACTTTTTTCGCAAGCTTTTTTTCTCAAATCGGCTGAGCTGAGCTCATCTGAACTGAACCGAACTCAATAAATGAACTCAACTCACTCAACCATACGCTATACATACCTTTTCGATCGACTTCACCACGTGCTGAACGTGCAGCAAATAGGAGGGCGGTCCCATCGCCGCGTCGCGAAAGCCGATGAATTGCGGCGGTTCGGCCGCCTGAATGCGCACGTACGCCTGATCGGCGGTTAGATTTTGATAGATTATCTATAAATACGCATATATATTATGAATACATATTTTTTACATTTACATTGTAAATACAAATTTGCGATTTTTCGCAAATGCTCAAAAAAGCCGCAAATCGCAAATTTTAGCACCCGTACCGCCACATACCATATAGGAGGCGACGAGAAACACGCCATTCACACGATTCCTGGGATTATTGTCGGTGAAGACGAAGATTTTTCGCTTCTCTTTCGACTAAAAACAGAACAAAAACAATTGTTGGCTTGAGACCAAAAACTAAATTTGGTTCTTTTCCGCAAATCTGACCGCAAATTTTTTTTTAATTTTGTTGTGTTTTTTAATATTGTTTTAGGAGTTTTTGTGGTCGAGAAGCACAATTTTGACATTAATTTCTGTCCTCCGACAGAAATCCACCACTTTCAGCCATCACATCCAACTTTTTGAAAATGTTAACATTTTGCCAAAATGCGGATAAAAGTTTTGGAATTTTTGAATCCTCTCTTATCTCCTTCTTTAATTACTTTGCGTACGCATTATGAACTTCGGCTTAGTTTAATTTCAGTTATGTTTATTGTTGTTAACGCCTTTATGTTAGTTTATTCAAATTTTATAAATTTATTAACGTTTTCAAAAAAGTTGGATTTGATGTCGGAGGCCAAAAATTAATGTCAAAATCGTGTTTCTCGAACCCGAAAAATCCCTAAAACAATAAAAAAACACAAAAAAAATTAACGGAAAAGATAACGGAAAAGAATCCGAAATTTATTTATTAAATTTTAAAAAATTATATGAATCAAAATTTAAAAATTAAAATTTTATATTTGTAAAAAAATTAAATTTATAAAATTTATAATAAATTATAATAAAATATGATTATAAAAAATATACAAATACAAAAAAAATTAAATCTAAGCTCATATAAAAAATTGTAAATGTAAATATGTCTAAAAACATAAATTTATTCTTCGGACCGCTGAATTCATTTAAAAAAAATAAAAGTTCACCTAGCACACAAATGTTCGCTATCGCGTACCTGTATGATGGCGTCGAGCGCCTCGCAGAACCGATAGAGCACCGACAGGTTCAGCGGTCCGAAATCATCGTAGAACGCGTCGTAGTGGACGGAGTCGTCGATGTTCAGATAGACGATCTGATTGTCGCTGGGCGGCGGCGCGTCGAACGACGCGAAGTAGAGACGATTGGGGATGATTTGCGCCACCGCGCCGAACTTTTGTTTCGCCGTGTGGGACAGCGTCATGTTTCTCTCCCTCTCTCTCGCACCGAAAGCGCTGTTAATTCTATTTAGTTTAATAAGTTTTTAAATAAAAACAAAGATAAAAGTACAAAAATAAAAATAGTTACAATTATAATATTATGTATTACAAGATTCGCTCTGCATCCTCTAGTAACCCATGACCCCACACACCTTTTGCTATTATGCCTACCCGTCTGCCTGTCCGCTGCAGCGCCTACCTCTTGCTACCCTGTTTTTCTGACTGTCCGCTGCTTTCCTTCCTGTTCTAGGATTCGGCTGTTTTCCCGCC